>JAKCPI010006429.1:0-33296 GCA_023213315.1 Euborellia annulipes | reverse complement strand
GAGGCCTCAACTACAAAACCATATAACTCGATCAATTTTGAAGATATCGACCTCGGATTTTGTGCAAATAAAAGATAATTAAAATATTAACCCTTTGTCGTTGTCCTTTTTTTGATTTTCTTAAAAAAATTTTTTTTGACAAGAATAAACTCAAAAACAAGGCATTAATCGAAAAATCGGGGAATGACACGGGGTAGGTAATTAATTTTTAAATCTATTTGTTAAAATTTAATAATTTTTTGATCTATTATTTTTGAGTTATTCAGTTTTTCAGAATTTCTATAAAATCACATACTTTTAACCATTTTAGTTCAACGTTTTTCCGCCAGGTAGCGCTAAAAACTTTGTATATAAACTTTACTTCTCTCTCTTATGATCTTTGCTTTCTACGAGGCGCACTTTTGAAATATTATATTAAATATATTAAAATTGATTTATATTAAAAACTATATTCTATTAATTCTCTTACAAGTACGATTCAATTCTCTCCTTATAATATTATTTATCATTTCTATTATACAAAGTAAAATTATTTTTTTTTTTTAGCGTTATAATTATGTATAGAGATTTTAAAAAATAATTATTATGCGTAGGTAGAAAGTTTTGATGGGGGGGGGGGGTGTTCAGGAAAGTTTTTCATACATTTGAAAAATTTAAGCCCCGGGCCCTCAAGGCTCAAGTAAAAACGGAAAAATTTAGATAAAAAAAAAAATTTAATGGAAATTTCTCTTTGAGAGGCTCTGACCCCTTGGGGTTCAGGGATATACGGTATTTTAAAAATATTTTTGTGTATGGAGGAGAGGGATATTTAAAGATGAGCACCCCCCCCCCCCCCCCAAAAAAAAAAAAAAAATCAATATAAGGCCACCTCTTACAAAATTATGTATATGTCCTAAACCCCGAAAAGGGGAAGGATGAATCACCCAATAAATAAAATAAATATAAGGCCACCTCTTTTTAGTGCCGCCCCAGGCCCCCAACTGCCTCGGTACGCCTCTGGTCCTTATTATATTGGTGATGGGAATCTCTTATCGTCTCATAAATTATTGGTTATCGTATAAAGTATTATAATATTAATTAATATTATGTCTTATAAGTTGCCGAAAAGAGTGTTTGTGTGAGTGTGAGTGTGAATGGGAAAAAAAGTGTTAAAAAAAATAAAAGTTACCAAAACAAATATAAAATTTTTCTCTTGTTCCTATAGAAATAAAATTTAATTTGAAACACCAAGTGTTTAATATGTATTTATTTAATTTTTATTTATTTATAGAGATTATTTTTTTATTTTCAAATAATTTTTTTTTAATTTTTGGCAATAAAAAAATAAATTGGCCATTCAAAAGGTACTATACGCAAAAAAATCAAAATATTATATAATTAATATATATATATTCTATATTGAATTTCATGATTACTTTCTCTAACCTCTATATATGTTAATATATAGATAGAAAATAATCATGAAATTCAATATAGGATATATATATATTAATTATATAATATTTTGATTTTTGAATTTCGCGTTACTTTCTCTAACCTCTATATATGTTAATATATAGATAGAGAAAGTATTGGTTTCCTGTCAAAATTGCGATGTCGAGATTTTGATAGATATACACGTTTTGAGGTCCCCTGAATCAAAAAAGTGGTTTTCGCGACATGCTCTGTCTGTGTGTCTGTCTGCCAGAACAAAATATATTACGAAAAGAGCTAGGAGATTAAAATTTTATATTTAAGTTAGGCACCCCATGGGGCGTGACACGAAGCTTTTGAACAAAATAGGCCAAAAAGTACATAGGCGTCATTTGGGGGGGGCATTTGCCCCCCCCCAAGTGCTCTGATTTTTATAAAATTTTATATTATTCTAAATAAAATACTCCAAAATACATCTACGAGTATACAAACTGTACAAAATTAAACAATTAATTTAATTAAATATGTTTTGGCTAAATTTGAGTACCCATTTGTAAGTAAATTTTAAGAAAAAAAATGTTTGCCCCCTCCCCAAGAAAAAGTTGAAATGACGCCATTGAAAATGTACCAGTACTTTACATGGGCGTAGCCAGGAGGAGGCGGGGGGCCATTGCCCCCTGGCTTGTCCTAAAAATTAAAAATAAAAATATATATATATATTTTTCCCATTGGGAATTTTTTTTAACGCCCCAATCCACTTAATTTTTTTATTTAAATAAATAATTAATAATCTATGTATATATTAATTGCAAACCCCCCTCTCGCCCTAACGAGGGGTTGCCCCCCTAACAAGGTGTCTGGCTACGGGCGTCATGGTACTTTATACTTTTTCAGTTTTTTTTTTTCGATTTTTTCAAAATTCGCCCTAACGATTTTTTTTTTTAAATTCAAAAATCAATTATTTTTTAGATGCCCTTTAAAATGTATATTTTCAGTTTGCTCTCAAAATTGTTTTAAGACCACTTTACTCTTGTACGCAGGGGCGTATATAAGGGGAGGGCCGAGGGAGCCCGCCTCCCCCCCCCCACCAAAAAAAAAAATTTTCCAAACACACATATATATATAGGGATATACAGACATCAGCGCAACAAATTTTTCCGCAGGATGAAAAACTTTGGTTCCGCAAAAAATTTCGTGTGAAAAAAAATTTAGTTTCTTAAAAAAAAAATTTCCGCAGAAAAAATTTTACAATTCAGGCCCCCCCTCCCCGAAAAAAATTTCTATATACGCCCCTGCTTGTACGTCCCAGGAAAGATAGATGAAATGGTTGCCATGGTAACAAGATATAAATATTTTCTCATGTTTATAAATTTTACCTCTTGAATTCTAATACATATATACATATACCGAAGGTAAGAGAAAGTTGTGTGCTGTGCGATCAGTCACACCAGATTTTTTTTTTTTTGATTTTCTTGATTTATTAAAAAATATTTTTTAAGATTAAAAAATATTTGGTGCTTGTGCATAAAAATATTGTTAAAAAAAGTATTTGATTTTATAAAAATCATAAAATTAATTATATGAAATATTCTTATTTATATTTTAGGCTGTAATATTGATACTAATGTCGTATATATTTTTTAAACGTCGCGCGCCGCTTATGAAAATATAATTTTTCCACTTGAGCCTTGAGTAGCAAAAAGCCTGTATGAATTTGTCGCGTTCCAATGTTGTCACATTTACTTAGACGGCAACGTTGCCAGCTCCGTGGCAGATGTTAGAAAAGGAAACATATTATTGCTGGTTGTGGGTTGATAGGCGCTAGAAATGGAGCGACGGTGTCGCCGCCTATTAGCCAAATAATCGTCCCTTACGATTGACTCATCGGAGACTCCCCCCTTCCATAGCTTTATTTTTAAAAAATTTGTCGATAGCTTTAAAATTGTGGCCTCTGGAAAGTCAAAATTAGCACCTCGAGAACTTAATTTTTGCCATTAGCTGTCGCAAATATACTAAAAGGTTTTTTAATTTTGTCTTAGGTCCTGTTGTTTCACTTATAATTAACTAGCTATCTCTCGGATAAGCAGCTGACTCTGGTTTTCGAGTCAAGGCTTAACTTAAAATTAGGAACTCAATCCTTATTTATTTTTAGAAAATACTTAAATTTTTGTTAAAATATTATTAATTATAATAATAATATTATTATATTATTATTATACCAGACATCTTCATTTACTCGATGTTAATTATCTCTTAATTAGAACAATTAATCCTTTCCCTAAATTGATTAATCACTGATTATTTGTTATTGAAAAAGAGGCAGTTTATTCGAATTTATTCGATAAAAAAAAAATAAATAATTAAAATATATCCAGTCAATGATTTTGAACGAGAGATGAATGAATACATTACTAGAATAATTTATCGCAAATGTCGATTTTTTCCCCTCTGCTATCATCACTTTTTTTATTAAATTTTCATGGAATACCAACAAAATGAACTGGAAATTTTCTATGCAATTTGAGTACTGTATTTATTTTCTCAAATAATGATATTCTTTTGTTTTTGTGTTTTTTTTTTTGTTTTTTATCTTTGTCATGTCATCTAATATTTTGTTGTTTTTTTTTCACCCCTATTTCTGGATCAAAGAAAGAGCGTATGACTCTGAAATCCGCCTTTAATAACAATTTAAATTGTTGTATTCCGAGTTCCATATTGAAGCTGTGTAGCTTAAGATTGGACGGGATTATGGTTTCATATATAAACTTTGATTTCATGTTGAAAAAGAGAAAAGAAAAAAAAAAAGAAATAGTTAACAGACAAAAGAAGAGGGGCGAATTGTTTCTTCAAGAAATCCTTTCCAGAATGAAGAAAAAGGTGAAAGCCACTTTGAAATGTTTTTTTTTTCTTAGAGGTCTTTTTCGGAATTATACCCCTACCTATTTTTCTCTAAATTAATTTATCTCAATATTTAGATTTTAGAATATCTCCAAGCGCCTGATTCCTTGCTCAAGAAGTAAAATCTATGGCTTTGTGCTACCAAGAGCGGATCCAGAGGATTTTCTCGGGGAGAGGGGGCACTTGTTTACCAGAATGGCTATACAAATTAAATTTTAGAATTATTACATTAAAAATAAAATTTTATTCCAAAAAAAAATTTTCTCAAATCTCGGGGGGGGGGGTAATTACCCCCTTTCCCTTGTGTGCTACCGTAACTTTAGAATTGTTTTTATTTAAGGATTTTACAATTAGACCCGCCCCTATTTTTCCAATTTAATTATTATCCAAAGAAATTAAGAAAAATTTTCAAACGTTTCTCCCCAATCCCCCGTACCCCCCATCCCCACCCTCCCCGATAGTGAACTATTGACCCCTAACACAAGAGGTGGATGTTTTACCACTGTCCAAGAATTACTTTAAAAGTTAAATAGGGGTCGATTGTAAGGTTTCCTCCCTAAAAATATAAAATACATATTTTTTTTTAAATTTGTTTAAGGTATTTTTCAGGATTTGAGGCTATTTAGATCGCGTCCCTATTTATTTCAATTGGTTGGTAACCAATTGAAATAAATTTTACCATCAATCTTTATAGAGAGAAAAAGTATTGCAATCATGTCAAAAATTCGGAGTCGAGATTTTGATGGATATACACGTTTTGAGATTCCCTGAATCCAAAAAAAGTGGTTTTCGCGACATGGTCTGTGTATGAGTGTGTGTTTAAGCATGAAGGAATTGAACTACTTTTTTAATTTTAATTTAGTTTTTAGTTTTAATTTAAGTTAGACATCCCACTGGGGCGTGAAATAAGCTTTTAATCAAAATTGGCCAAAAAGTACTAGTACTTTACTGATGTACTTTTTCAGTTTTTTTTCGATTTTCTCAAAATTTGCTCTAAAGACTTTGATTAAAATTCAAAAATCAATTATTAGATGCTCTTTAACATGTATATTCTCATTTCTCAGGGCTAGTCACACTAGATTTTTTATTTCACTTTAGTCATTTGTGACTGGAAATGAAACGTTGTGGTTAACATAAAAAGTAATTTTGAAGGGATTCAAGTATGAGTTACTGTTTCCTTACCTAGAAGATATATCACTGAGTAATAAAACAATGAATATAAAAGTCCGCCATTATGTTTAAGAATAGAGCATATCAAAAATTTATCAATTAAAAAAATAATTGATTAAAAAAAAGGGGAGAAAATTAAATTAGTTAACTTTATAAATAATCATTGCTTGTCAGAATAAAAGTTGGTATTTACTAAAAAATTTAACCCGACTCTATTTTCGTTTCTCTTTTTTTCCATGGGATATTTATATCATGGTTTATCAAGATCAGGTTGACTCTTAAATATTACATGTTTAGGGATAAAGATGAGCGCCCTTAGGGTTTTTTTTTTCTTAAAAGTGAAACATATGCTAATATTAGAGATTTAAATTTCAATTCAGAGATAATATTGAAGTGAATCCTTAATCGTTAAAAAAAAGGGGAGTTTCTTAACAACAACTTAATTTACTTCTTTTTTAAATCTCTATTTAAAAAAAAAGAATACTAAACTTATTATTAGTTTATCTCATTTAGAAGCTTTGAAAAATTACCTTCTTTAAGCAAAAAATGTATTATATAAATCAACGTCAAAGATATTCACGAGACTTTGAAGTTAACAAAGCAAGCTTTTCTATATACTCGTATAATAATTCGTGAGTTTTTGAAGCGTGACTGACCGAGTGACTAACAAGCGAATTGTAACTATCCTTTTTTTTGCCAGAATAAAGAAAAATGTACAGTATGAAATCTTTTATCCGTTTCGTGTAATTTGGATTCATCCTTTTACCTTAATATAAAGAATCAAATGTAAATAATTTCTATTGAATAAGCGTTTTTACTTTCTCTTATCTTATATTCATGTATATGTTAATATAGGCTATATATAGTGAGAAAGTAATCGAGATTTGATGGATATACACGTTTTAAGGTCCCCTGAATCCAAAAAGTGGTTTTCGCAACATGGTCTGTTAGTATATATGTCTGTCTGTGTGCAAAATATCTCAAGTACGAAAAGACCTGGGAGGTTGAAAGTTTATATTTAAGTTTGGTACCACATGGGAGCTGGCACGAAGCTTTTAATAAAAATCGGCTATCCATTTTAAGCATGAAGGAATTGAGCTGCCGCATTGAAATATGACATTTAAATTAGGTACCCTTCCGGGCAATCAAAATAAGTTTTTGAACAAAATCGGCCAAAAAGTACTAATACTTTACTGATGCACTTTTTTCAGTTTTTTTTTCGATTTTTTGAAAATTCGCTCCAACGATTATGATTAAAATTCAAAAATCAATTATTTTTTAGATACTCTTTAAAATGTATATCCTCATTAGGAGAGAACGGGAGCCTTCCCGGGACACAGCAGCCAAATAAAATAAAAAACGTTATATTCTGTCACCGACGTTTCGAGCGCTAGTCGCACTCATCTTCAGAGTAAGCAGAATTGTCAAAAATAAGTCCAGGGAATTCTGCTTGCCCTAAAGATAGTGCGACTATCTCTCGAAACGTCGGCGGCAAAATAATAAGTTTTTTATTTTACCTGGCTGTTGTATCCCGGGAAGACCCGTCTTCTCCTAATTTGAATATCTACAGTCATCAAACTCAACAATTTATGTATATCCTCATTTTGCCCTTGAAATCTTTTGAAGTATACTTTACTCTGGTACTTCATAGAAAAGATAGGAGAAATGGTTGGTATGGTAACAAAATATAATTATTGTTCCAAGTTTATAAATTTTATTACATCTTGAAATATATGGGCAGAAACTAAATATATGTCGAAACAAAAAAAATCTGGTGTGACAAGCACAGAACACAACTTTCGAGTAAGAGAAAGTTATGTACAGTCCCAGATTTTTTATTCATATATTATCTTAATATAAAGAACAAAATGATATTGAATAAGTAAAACTATTATCTTCTCAGCGTTTTTTAAAGATAATTAATTGAAAAGGCAAGTAACAAAAACGTAGGTGAGACGCTATTAGCAGCCAGTGATTTGAGGATTTTGGTGAAGGAAAATGGAGCTTAGGGAGGAATTGGGCGACATTAGGGCTAACTGAATGAGGGAAAAAGATCTGTCTGTTCCTTGATCGATCACCAACGAATGCCCTTCTTAGCCTTAAGGGCCGATGATCCTTCTTGTCCAATCGTACATCCCTGCATCCCTACATCCCCCTAAAGCTATGTCCAGCTGATGAACGGCAAACCGATCCAATAAATCCCAAACCAAGTCCCGACAAATTACCATGTTATCGACGATGTCCGCTGGCCCTTCATTTATTAGCTGTTGTCGGCTGGGAAAATACCTTGCTTTTTTTATTTTCAATGCCCCCCTATCAGGCAATATTTAGGAGATTTAAATAAACGAAAATGTACAATGTGTATCATCAATTTAAAGGGTGCATAAATGATGCGAGGGTCAATCTGATAGGAAAAAATTATCAATCATAATGGAAACAAGAGGAAATTTGATTAAATATCACGTGAGATTTTATCATATATTCGTTTCTAAACTATATTAAAAAAAAGTTATTTTAGAGTCTTTTTATTATTAAAAATAATTTCCTTTTAGTTAATTATAAAATAGATTTATATATTGGATTTTACAATTAGTAAAGATGTAAAAGAAATTTTTTTTATAGATTTTATAATCAGAGATGGCTTAACCTCCTAAATGGTAGTCAGCCTGGTCCTACTTTTCATTGATAATTCAAGAGTTAACCTCTTGATAAAGAATCAGAGACTGTCAATATCTAGTTGATAATCCGATTATATAGCTGCGTGAACGCATATATAAATTAATTTTAAGGTGATATAAATATTATATGAGTCTACGAAACTGTATAATTGAACTAATAACAAGATATTGGCAGACTGTGGCTCTAGATCAGAGATGTCTTAACCTCTAAATCAGTGGTAGTAAACCTGGTCCTACCGGCCACTAGTTTCTTGGTGGGCGGTAGGAGCTTTGTCTTTTTTTTTTTTTATTTAAATTACTTTTTAAAAAAGTTGAAATGGAATTTTGAAGTATTGTTTTCAAAACTTTCATAGCATTATTTTAAAGCATTTTTATAAAATTTATATTACCTATATTATTATGTTTCAACTAGTGCCTACCTTTATTTACTTATTAGTGTTTGTATTTAAATTTCTGAAAATATACGTTTTGTACAACATTCTGTAATTCTGCTCTATACATTTTTAAAGCAAAGTTATTTTCCTCCTTTATAAATCACCCAGACTCTAGTAATAATTTTAACCAGTGGGAGTTTGGGAAATATTACTACATACAGATAGAGGCGTAACGAGGTGGGGACAGAAGGAGAGCTCAGCCCCTCCCCCCTCTCCAGGCGCATCAAGCCTTTGGCGCCCCTCGATGCCCTAGGGCATCTAAGATATAGCCCAGGGACGGTGATTTGATCATATTCTTTCAATAGATTGTCCAAAAAAATTGATAATTTTCTTTAAAATTATATTATTGATACAAATGCCTTAATTGAGCTTCGCCCCTCCGCCATTAAAAGCTAGTTACGCCACTGCTAACAGAGGTACAGAGGGGGATCGGTAAAAAAGGTACCCCAGCTATAGATATTCTATGAAAAAGTAATTATAAAATAGGACTCAGCAATTCCCTTCCTCGTAGAGGGCTATTTTGGTGGGATCCATTATAAGATGATATACATATATATAGCCTATATAATCGAACTACAAGTAGATAATGGCCTTTTTAAAAAAAACTATAGCAGGCAGGGTGGAAAAGTGATTGATGAATCCTACCTTAAAATAATCCAGCATTTTTACCATTAAATTAAAAAAAAATCAGGTTAGATAAGATTAGGAATTACAAAAGAATATATTAAAAAAATATTAGTGAATGATTAAAATTTTAGATCTGAATGGTAGAATAATAATAATTTAAAAAAAAAAGCTATAGATAATTATTTTGTTGAATTAAAAAAAAATTTCAAAATATGGATTATTATTAAATTAGCTCGAAAAAACAGCGATTAATTTTGTTTTTAAACTCGGGTGGACATTAATTAGTCATTGGGTACAAGTTTAACGATATCTTTATGCATAAATAATAAATCACACATGCGCGATTGATAAAGTTATGTTTATTTGACAGCAGATAATTTACAGGTTATTCATCTCTCCATTTATAATAGCGTATAAATAACTCCACGTGTTATCAAAGCGCCCAGAGAATAATCTAATTTGTCGCCAGTATTGTTTGTAACATTAAACTTTCCAATACCCAATTTAACACGATTTTTTATATTTGTAAATAACACTAGTAAGTTATAAACCATGTTGAGTTAACTAATAAAGAGCTCTAACTCTTGTATTCTAATTCGATCTTAAACTTTTAGAGAGAGATTTGTTAACATTATAACCAGATGTAAATTTAATCCGACCTGAATATATAATAAACTTAATTGAAATATTTTTTTTTAATGATTATTTAATTTGAATCAATGAATGAAATTAAATAGTCATTTGAAAAAATTAATCTATTATAATTCTAATACCTTCGGTAATCGAAAGTTGTGTTTTGTGCTTGTCACACCAGATTTTTTGCGTCGACATATATTTAGTTTCCGACAGTAGGGAATAATTGAATTCAAAATGTAAAATTTATAAACGTGAGAAAATATTTATATTTTGTTACCATGGCAAGTTATCTTTTCTAAGAAGTACAAGAGTAAACTAATCTTTCAGAAGATTTCAATAACAAAATGAGAATATACCATACATTTTAAAGAGAATCTAAAAAATAATTGATTTTTTTAATTAAAAAAAAAAAATTGTTGGAGCGAATTTAGAGAACACCGAAAAAACTGAAAAAGTGCATTAGTAAAGTACTAGTACTCTTTGGTCGATTTTGTTCAAAAGCTTCGTGTCACGTCCCATGGGGGTGCCTAACTTAAATATAAAATTTCAACCTTCTAGCTCTTTTCGTTATTGAGATATTTTGTTCACAGACACACAGACAGAACATGTCGCGAAAACCACTTTTTTGGATTCAGGGGACTTCAAAACGTGTATATCCATCAAAATCTCGACATCGAATTTTTTGACATGAATCCAATAGGTACTTTCTCTATATTTATTAACATATATATAGAGGTAAGAGAAAGTAAAAATTGAAATACCACACACTATCAGACTTGTTTCCCGCTCACCCCCCCCCACACACACAAGTCTTTTCGGCAACTCAGGCCAAATAAGACTTACGATACTCACTATTATAATAATATATCTATTAGGGGTCCAAGCATATTTATTTAAGCTATTTGGTATTTGAATGCCCGCCCAGACAGCCTGGAATATTGCAGTAATATTGCAGCAATTTTGCCAACCTTGCACAATATTGACAATATTGGAGCAACATTGCTGTAATTTCGCTGCGCAATATTGAAGTGAAGACATTGCAGAAATATTGCAGCAATATTGCTGTGGCAACATTGAAGTGTGAATATTGCGACAATATTGCAGTGGCAACATTGAATAGTGAATATTGTAGCAATATTGCATCAATATTGCTGTTGCAATATTGAAGTGTGAATATTGTTGCAATATTGCATCAATATTGCTGTTGCAATATTGAATACTGAATATTTCAGCAATATTGCAGTGGCAATATTGAAGTGTAAATATTGCTGCAATATTCCTGAAATATTACAGTGGCAACATTGAAGGGTGAATATTGAAGCAATATTGCAGCACAATGTTGCAATGGTAACATTGAAGTATGAATATTTCAACAATATTGCAGTGGCAATATTGAAGTGTAAATATTGCAGCAATATTCCTGAAATATTACAGTGGCAACATTGAAGAGTGAATATTGAAGCAATATTGCAGCACAATGTTGCAATGACAACATTGAAGTATGAATATTGCAGCAATATTGCAGAGTCAATATTGAAGTGTGAATATTGCAGCAATATTGAAGTGGCAACATTGAATAGTGAATATAGGGTTAAAATTATCATATCAACTTTATAATATTCATATTAATTAAATTAATTAATGCCCCCGGGTGTGGCATAGTAGGTAGCGTGCCTACCTCATATGCCAAACGTCGCGGGTTCGGACCCAGGCAGTCCGATGATTTTATTTAAGACATTTGGATACCAGATGGCTTAAATAGAAATGCCTGAACCCTCAATATATATACATTAATTACAACGCTTATCGTCTAAAGTCTTAAATGGCCTGAGTTGCCGAAAAGACTGTGTGAATGTGTGTGTGAGTGTGAGTGTGAATTAGAAAAAGTGTGAATGTTTTTTTTTTAAATAAAAAAAAAAACAAAAAATTAATTAATGCCCGTGATGACCCGTGGCTCAGAGAGAAGACACTAGCTTCTTGAGCCTGGGGTCCAGGATTCGCTTTCCGCCCCCAGCAAGGGTGGTCCCAGAGGGGAGGGTCAAGGGGGTCGTGACCCCCCCCCCCAAAAAAAAAAAATCTTTTTTTTTTTAACACACACTTTTTCCCACTCACTCTCCCATTCACACAATCTTTTCGGCAACTTAGGCCATTTAAGACTTAAACGATACTTATATTTGATTAATATATATTTATTGGGGTCCAGGCCCATTTATTTATACTATAAAAAAAAAAAAAAAAAAACAGTGACCCCCCCCCTCCAAATGTAAGGCTAGGACCGCGCTTGGTCCCCAGCGAGAAAAATTTATTTCATTTGAATTGACTGCAAATAATTTGAAATAAATAGGGATGGGGTCTAAATCGCCTTAGATACCGAAAAAGAAAAAAAAATTAAAAAATTTAAAAAAAAAAAATTAATTTTAAATATTAAAAATTATTATTTTTTTACAATTTATAAGTGACTTTTTGTTTAAAAAAAAATTAATAGTACTACATACGAATTAAGTAGCTTAAAAAGTGTTGAAATTTCATATAGCAAAACGTCCGAGGCAGTAAAGGAGTCGAATATTGGAATCAAGACATTGGAAATATTGGAAATGCAAAAAACTCGTGTTCAAATCCCTCTATGAACAAGTTTTTTTTTTACCCTGCAATATTGCCACAATATTCCATGCAATATTGCCACAATATTCCATGCAATATTGCCACAATATTCCATGCAATATTGCCACAATATTCCATGCAATATTGCCACAATATTCCATGCAATATTGCCACAATATTCCATGCAATATTGCCACAATATTCCATGCAATATTTCCACAATATTCCATGCAATATTGCCACAATATTCCATGCAATATTGCCGGAATATTCCCGTAATATTGCTGCAATACTTGCAATATTTTTGTAATATTGAAACAATATTCCATTCAGTATTGCCACAATATTCCTGCAAGTTACAAAGAGGCGGACATAGGAATATTGCAACAATGTTGCTATATTGTTCCTGCAATATTCCCTGCAAGGTTAAATATTGCAATGTAAGATTCCTGCAATATTAATGCAAGATTCCAGGCTGTCTGGGCGAGAGCATTGAAATACCAGTTAATAGAATATCTACAAATTGTTTGTCTTTTGGCATATAGAAATAGGAGGAGCGAAGAAATATTAGTAAAATTTTCCGTTTCTGTTGTGAGTCGAGAACTTTTTCAAGACTTGAAAAAAGAAATACAAAAATAATAAATAATACAAAAAAATTGTCCACAAAAAAAGAAAGAAAGGAAATATTTCCCCTATTTAACGAAATCCTCTTTCAGGCCAGTTAATGATCCCACACGTAAGTCAAAATAATATTATTTTCACCTAAATATAGATTAAATTTATTGAATTCTGCTTATATAATATATCAATACATATCTAATCTTACATTATTATATCGTCAATAATTTCATAATAGTGTTTTATAAAATTTAGGAAAATGAATAATATAAGTTAGATGATAACCTAATAATAATCATTATTTCTGCCCTTACGATCTAAGAAGACCTACTATCATATAAATAAAGGTTAATGACAAATATGAAAAATCTATGAACCATACCCAATGAAATGCCAAATAATTTAGATTATAATGGTTTCATAAAAATTTCAACAAATGTAAAATAACAGTCTTCTGACAAATTTTACATTAAATTAAGCATAAATTATGTGATATCTCTTTTAAAAAAATGGATTTACAAAATAAACGGTCCATATTTGGCATTAAAGAAATCGTTAAATAAACAATTGAAGTAATGCATTAAAGAAGCAAATCGAATTATTTATAAATACTGTTATAAAATGTAATATTCTAAATTATAGCAATTAATAGCCGGCCATACACGAACGGTTATTTTTGACGGGCCAAGCCCGCACGTCACTCCCGTGGGTTTAACCCACGGGACTGACCTGCCGGCCAAGGCCTGTCTGTCGTCCACTAACGTGCAGGTCGCGTCCGCCAACAAACCCACCCGCGGACTTCACCTGTACGTGTGTGGTGTAAACCCGCGGTTTTTCTTCCATTTCTCGCGGGTCTGAGACCTTTCATGCATGCTCGATGGCGAGAGTGACGGGCCACGGGTTTTTCAACATAACCTAACGTTTAGGCGGCCATTTTTATTAGATTTTAGTTTTTATCTCTGAATCTGTCTCTGATATATCATTATAACCTATAAAATTAATGTAAAATAATTAAAATAAATTAATAATTATAATTATTAAAATATATTAATAATTATAATTATTATAATAAATTAATAATTATAATTATTATAATAAATTAATAATTATAATTATTATAATAAATTAATAATTATAATTATTATAATAAATTAATAATTATAATTATTAAAATAAATAAATAATTATAATTATTATAATGAATTAATAATTATAATTATTATAATAAATATAATTATACTATATTATAATTATATTTATTATTATAATTTTAATTACTATTATTATTATAATTATATTTATTTTTATATATAATTATAATTATTAATTTATTATAATTATCATTATTAATTTATTATAAAAATTATAATTATACATTGATTTTATAGGTTATAATAATATATCAGAGACAGATACATATCAGAAAAATGGCCGGCTAAATATTAGGTTATGTTGAAAAATGTCAATTTTAACTGAGGGTTTGGCCTGCCAGCTAGATCCGCCCGTGTGTGTGCAAGCGTCAGGCCGCGATTCTGGGGCTTTGCCTGCTGTCCGATAGTCCCGCCACTAACGTACAGGCCGCGCCCGCGATTTTCCAAGAAAAAAACCGTCACCTGTCAAAAATACCCGTTCGTGTATGGCCGGCTAATTCATACGAGATATTTCTGCCGGTTTTAGTGAGATTTATGATAAATTCATGTGATGTTCACATCACCTATATTATAGGGTTATATTTCTCCCCGATAAAAATCTCCTGCCTGTTTATTTATCTTGAATTAAATGCATAAAAAAGAAGAAAGTTTGATCAACAGAGAGCATAGTATTCAATAAATCTTCCAGATTGAAACGTCCCCTTTTGTAAGCCTCCCCTATATAATCCTTAATAGACTAACTAGTCGGCGTTTTAGCTTTGAGCTCGTTTATCATAACGACGTCATCCCCTTCCAGAGATAATGAATTAAAAAACTCCCGCCTTCTCTCATCTTGGAATTAACTTTCAATATTCTTTGCGACTTATAGATAAGTCGATTTAAATTCCAACATTAATATAAAATAAGAATCGTATAAAATCAATCTAAATTAGTCTATGATTAATGTCTAATGATCTGGATTCGAGCGAGGATTAAAATTGATGAGAACTTGTCAGCAAAAAAATGTTCAATAGAAGTAAATTAAAAAAAGGGTGCTTAAATGTGCAATTTAGAATTTTTTATTATTAAAAAATTAAATTCATTTTAACAGATAATTAAATATAACGATCCTCTTATCAAAAAATATAATTCCACAAGTATAGAGTTAATTAAGTCCAGATGGAAATTATTATTATTTTAAGAGAGAAACTCTTAAAAAAAAAAGATTTCGCTAATTTTGCAAAATAATTATTCATAAAATAGAGGAATAGTTTTAAATATGAAACGAGTAGAAATTTATTTTTTTCTTTTTTGAGAATAAATTAATCAAGTACAGTATTAGTAATAAAGTTATTGATTAAAAATATATAATAATTGGAGAGATTCGGGTATCACGAAAAAGAAAAGTACACAACCCCTATTTATTCTTGCGATCCGATCAAGATAAAATAGATGAAGGGAGAGAGGATGTCAGCCAAAAAGGAGCCTCTATCGAAGATAAAATAGACCTAGCACGAGATGGATAAGAAATATCTCAATATTCTATTTTAATTTGAAAATGCAAAAAAAATTGATAAACCAAAAATGTAAACTAATATAGTAAATTACTGGTTATGTTAATTAATAATGTAAAAGCTCCAGAATGACGGAGCTGGAGCTCGGTGATTGTTTCTTTTGATAGAAATTGGGAAAACTAAAAAGGTAGATTAGTAAAGTACTAGTATAGTACTCGGAGACTCAAAAACCTTGCTTAATTTTATATTGGTTCCTGACATTGTATATAAAATTTGAAAGAAATCGTCAAAGGGGATATTGAGAAAATTGGAAAAAACTAAAAAAAGTATATCAGTAAAGTACTGGTATTAGTACTCGAAATCTCCCAAAGACGAGACCTAACGTAATTTGTTTTGTATATAGCAAATAGAAAATATTTAAAATTTCAAAGAAATCGAATTTCGAGAAAATTTGGAAAAACTAAAAAAAGTACATCCCTAAAGTACTAGTACTCAGTTTCCCAAAGACGATACCTAGCGTATTTTTTTTTTTTTTTTTTTTGATTAATGAAATAGTAAATATTTAAAATTTGAAAGAAATGGTTAAAAGGAATTTCGAGAAAAATGAAGAAAAAAAAAAAAAAAAAAAAAAAACTAAAAAATCAGTAAAGTACTATTCCCTGAATTTTCCAAAATATGAGCTCTAGCGTAATTTCATATTGGTGCCGGAAATAATATAAATTTAAAATTTGAAAAAAAAAAAAAATCGTTAGAGCCGTTTTCGAGAACTGATGTATATTAAAAATATAGAAAAGTACATTGCTTGTTTAATAGTATAATTTAAGATATAGATCTAAATTTTAAAATTTATTTATGTTATGAACTAATAGATAGAGAGAGTGAAGCCACCCCCAACGTCATGGAGTGTAGACAACAAGTTTATCCTTGGCTATGTTGTAGAGGTTGTGTAGAATTTATATCGTCTCGTTATTCTAATTGCCAAGCAAGTTGTGCCGACTATTACAAGCCACAGCACTTGAGGTCCCATTTAAACCTCCCCAAACCCGACCCGGACCGGTACCAGGGATGAAAAAATCAAGGCTAAGTTATTATGCAAGTGTGGCCTTTAAGACGCCTTGCTAACTCGAGTATTAAATGCGATGTAGCGGTTAATAGGCGGACTAACCTTGTTCAAATTCGAGTAGCAGATATATATGTATATATAGTTGAAGTGTACTTTACTCGATCCCTGGATTTGCCTTTTTAATGGAGAACCATGCAAACTGGCTTGTTTAGAACGAAAATAATTATATTAAATTTTTAGAATTAAAACTAATGAAACATAAAAAGGGAGAGATTTATTTAAAAGCTAAGAAAATTAATTTTTCTTTTAAAATTCTTATTTTTAAAACTAAGCTAAATTTTCTTGGTCCTCTTTCATTCCCTATCTCTTAACTGTTTTTCTTAAAAAATAATAAAGAATGAAGCGAAATGAATAAAAAAATCGAAAATAACAATTAGTTCTAATTTAAATAAAATATTATTACTATTACTATTCATGGAGTTTTTGAAATAATTAAATATTTTATAATAAAAAATAGTTATTTTTACTTTCTCGTATAGAGAAAGTTATGTAATCGTAAAAAAATTCGACTTCGAGATTTTGATGTTTCTCCACGTTTTAGACCTCCCTGAGTCCAAAAAAACTATTTTTGGCATTATATCTGTGTGTGTGTGTGTGTGTGTGTGTGTGTGTGTGTGTGTGTGTGTGTGTGTGACACGATTGCTTAAAAACCAAAGCAGCTAGATCGATGAAATTTGGTATATGCTCCTTACACTAAAATTGTAGATTTCTATCAACTTTTGGAGTAAATACGTCACTTGGAAGTAGTACTTTACTTAAAAAGTTTTTCAAAAATTTTGAAATTTTCAATTTTTTTGTTATATTATGATAAAAATACTCTATTTTAAAAAGTTTTTTATTCTTTGACATTTTTTCGAAAACTGAATAGTTTTTGAAATAATCACAGAAGAAATAGAAAATATTCGTTAATTTTGATAAAAAAATCAAAACAAAATCATACAGGTGTCATTAAAAAAAGGGTAAATATAAACAAATGAATTTGTGAAACAAATGAATTTGTTTATACTTACCCTTTTTTGATGACACCTGTATGATTTTGTTTTGATTTTTATCAAAATTAACGAATATTTTCTATTTCTTCTGTGATTATTTCAAAAACTATTCAGTTTTCAAAAAAATGTCAAAGAATAAAAACTTTTAAAATAGAGTATTTTATCATAATATAACAAAAAATTGAAAATTTCAAAATTTTTGAAAAAAGCTTTTTTTAAGTAAAGTACTACTTCCAAGTGACGTATTTACTCCAAAAGTTGATAGAAATCTACAATTTTAGTGTAAGGAGCATATACCAAATTTCATCGATCTAGCTGCTTTGGTTTTTAAGCAATCGTGTTTACATACACACCCAGACGTAATTCCAAAAGAATATACGAGAAAGTCTCGGGGAAGTCAATCCCCATATTTTATTTATAGATTTATTGCAGTGGCGTAACAAACACCCCCGGAAACCGGGGACCCGGGCCTTGGGGGTAACCGAAAGCTTTATAGTTCCCCGAAAATCAAGACCATTGAACGCCCACCAAAGCCATCGATACAAGTATTTAGAAAATCTGGTGTGACTGTCGCACAGCACACAACTTTCTCTTACCTTCGGTAATCGAAAGATATATTCTATGCTTGTCACACCAGATTTTTCGTGTCGACATATGTTTAGTTTCCGCCGATATATTAGAATTCAAGATGTAAAATTTATTAGTAGGGCCTATGGGAAAATATTTATATTTTGTTACATGGCAACCATTTCTCCTATCCTTCCTATGAAGTACAAGAGTAAAAGTGGTCTTCAGAAGATTTCAATGACAAAATGAAAATAAACTATTTAAAGAGAATCTAAAAAATAATTGATTTTTGAATTAAAAAAAAAAAATCGTTGGAGCGAATTTTGAGAAAATCGAAACTGAAAAAGTGCATCAGTAAAGTACTAGTACTCTATGGCCGTTTTGATTAAAAGCTTATTTGCACGTCCTAGGAGAATATAAAATTTCAACCTCCTTCATGCTTTAAATTGAACACAGACAGCAGAAAGACAGACACACACAGACAGACAGACCATGTTGCGAAAACCACTTTTTTTTGATCCAGGGGACCCAAAACGTGTATATCCATTAAAATCTCGACATCGAATTTTTGACATGTAAAAACAAACAATTATTTTCTTTGTTAAATAATATTCATATTAAATTATATTAGGAGTTGGAGAAAAGCGTAAGGAACTTAAGTTCCTGGCGAAGTTCCCACGACCCCACACGTTTGCTTTTATGTTTATGACGATATATGTGATCCAGACAAATTTATATTGATAACCTTTAGGATTAGAAAGAATTTATTTGCAGGGTTTTCTTTCCACGCCCTCAATCTCACGTAGGAGTCTAGATGTATTTTTATATATAGATAATGAATAACGATAGTTTTAATTCATTTTATTTTATTTTTTTTTTTTAATTTTGAAATATATTTGTGAATTAAAATTCTAAATTAATCCATTATCTACATACACCTCGACTCCATCCTGTGATTAACGTGCTAGAAAACCCTGTAAAATGATCTCGTGTCAAAAATCCTCAAATGTAAGAATTTATTTCCCTAGTTTCTTTTTAGATATATGTTAAAATGATTTCAAATATTTGAATATTTATTTATGATTTCCTATACCTCTGTAATCAAATTAAAATACCATTACATTTTTTCAAATTTGCCGTAGGCGATTTTGCTGAGCTCGCCAATTAATTCGCATGTAATAAATATTTTCTTTAATAATAAAATGAACTTATAAATGAAAATGAAGACTCGATAAAGAGCATAAAAAATATTTTTCTTTCGGATAGTAAAAATGATGGCGTCAGAAAACGAAAAATAATTTGAATCTCGGTTGACTTTAATTTGCGTGATTTTCAAGTGCAAAACACGAACATAGAGCTGGTTTAGCTTTGTAATTCCATACCATTTAGGGTACAAAACTGGAGAGTGTTTGTTTCAATTCACTTTTGTAGATGGTCAAGTGAGGTTTGAGAGAGGGATATACGTATACATCTCAATTCCTATTAGACTTTATACATAAAGATGAAAAGGACTGTGATATATGCACTTTTTTTTGTAATATTATAATAGCTTATCATAGAAAAGTAATAAAAATATTCCGTTTTTAATGTCATATATCCATAGTTTAAAATACTTAGTATATCGAGTATAGGAGGAAGAATAATTTTTAAAAAGGCAAAAAAACAATATAGGCCTACTGTTACCATTGTAAAATAGAATATATAAGCTTCGACAAAGGGGATGATTTAATTATTTATGAAAAAAATATTTTTCAAAATTTCATACAACAAGCTATCAATTATTTTCTGTAAAAAAAGAATTGTATTTTTTTTTTTTAAGAAAATATTATATTCATTCTAAATTGAGAATATAAACTAATACAAAATTAAACAATTGATTAAAAAATATAATAAAAAAAACTTTTTAAAAAAATGCTTTTATTTAAATTGAACTAAAAAGAGAGAAATAATTTAATTGTTCTTGTTAAAGTTGTTGAATATTTATGACTTAAAATAAAAGCGTGGGGCGCACATTGATAGCTTAAGGAAGTGTATATGCTTAGGAGCCTCGGAATCACTTCGAAGCGCGGCGAAATCTGGGATTGGTGACCCCCCTGAAATTCAGCGTGTTGAACCGTCCACCGGTTAGCCATCGATACTATTATAAATTTAATAATATGTAAAAAATTAAAACCCTATGATCGCCTCTGCAGCCGAAAAGGAGGGGTAATTAAATAAAAAAAAAAAAAGGAGGCAGGATGCGTGAAATAAAGTACCCCATTAGTTTGGTCAATTTTGGTAAAACCCAACTCACTATTCGCGTCATCAAAAATGAACCTTAAGTATCAAATTTCACACCTCTAGCCCATCGGGAAGTCTTTTGAAATTAGATTAATACGCGAGAGGTTTTAAATAAAGTACCCCATTAGTTTGGTCAATTTTGGTAAAACCCAACTCACTATTTGCGTCATCAAAAATGAACCTTAAGTATCAAATTTCACACCTCTAGCTTATCGGGAAGTCTTTTGAAATTAGATTAATACGCGAGAGATTTCAAATAAAGTACCCCATTAGTTTAATCAATTTTGGTAAAACCCAACTCACTATTTGCGTCATCAAAAATGAACCTTAAGTATCAAATTTCACACCTCTAGCCCATCGGGAAGTCTTTGGAAATTAGATTAATACGCGAGGGGTTTCAAATAAAGTACCCCATTAGTTTGGTCAATTTTGGTCAAAACCCAACTCACTATTTGCGTCATCAAAAATGAACCTTAAGTATCAAATTTCACACCTCTAGCTTATCGGGAAGTCTTTTGAAATTAGATTAATACGCGAGAGGTTTCAAATAAAGTACCCCATTAGTTTGGTCATTTTGGGTAAAACCCAACTCACAATTTGCGTCATCAAAAATGACTCTTAAATATCAAATTTCACACCTCTAGCTCATCGGGAAGTGTCCTTAACAAAGACTTAAAGTTGGTGACCTTGAAAGAGTAAGTTAAATAAAAGCATTTAATAATAATTAATTAAATAGCTTTTGGCCAAATTTGAGCACCTATTTGTAAGTAAATTTTAAGAAAAAAAAAGTTTGCCCGTCCAAGAAAAAAATTTGCCCCCCCAAGAAAAAGTTGAAATGACGCCACTGCTTTTGAATAATTTTCAGGTCTAATTGGACCCTGTTATGGAATAGTGTGTCAAGCGCCAAAAAAAATTAAAAATTGAGTTAAGCACGGAATATTGTTTCAAATGCTAAAATTAATAGTATTATTTTATGAAATATGCCCTAAAAAAATTTATATATAATGTTACTTGCAAAATTGACAAAAAAATTTTAATGTTAATTTTCTCAAAAACTCGGTAGCTGGCGCTTGACACATTAATGCGTAACAGGGTATAAATAAAATTCAATTCGTTTTTGCTTCCTGGAAGGTATGCAACCAAATTGGCCAACTAATTATTCGCTCCAGAGTTATTAATTTCTAGGAAGATTTAACAACTGTGCCGGGATCTCTTTACCAACGAATTTAATGGGGGGCCTCTAGATAGCGTAAGAAAATAAATTGATTTAATTTAAATGCTTTGCTGCAGGCGTCTTATATTCATTTATTGTGTGGAGCGACCGATACGTTGCCAACTTCACCACTTTATTTTATTTCCGTTTAATATCCAACACAAATATAAATAAACTCAAGTTATCATTAATTATATAGATTTTATACCCTCTATTTCATGAGAAGGCCTCCTCCCTCTCTGCCCTGTTTTCAGTTATTTTTAAGAAGGCTATAATCAACGAAAGGTGGGCGTTCATTAAGGATAATTTTAGATTCGTTTCTATCTTTAAATAAAATTCAAATCGCTCTTTCATTCTGTTTATTTATGTTAGAAACAAAATCATGTTAATATTAAAAGACAGATCTCGCTTAACGCGCCACAAAGCAAGCCAAGCGATGTACTCCATCGAGGAATAGAGGAATAAATAAATATGAAATAGATTTTCCTATTGAAGCCAATGGAAGGGCTGAGAGAAAAACAAATTACGCCCACCTCTGGTGGAAGGGGGGGAGGGGCCTTCCTCCAGAGAAAAACATATCGAGTAATGATTGAAATTTTGTCTGAAAATTTTACATTTCATCCTCATCTTAGAAAATTTTGCAAAATCTTTTTTGTAAATAATACAAAAATTAATGATTTTTAATGCAATAAAGCAATACAAAGTATATGTAGACTCAGGGCCTTAAGGAGGGCATGGCAAAACAGGCGTCAATTTAAAAATTGAAAAAAAAAAAAACACTCTCACACACTTATTTTTTTATAATTTGTCATATATATTAAATTTCAACTTTCCTATTTTTGTCGTCACGGCTTGTGACGTCATGGCTTGTAGCGTCACGGCTTGTAACGCGACATGCTGATAGAAGAGCGAAAAAAATTTGAGGAGATAAAATAAAAGTTTCACTTTAAAAAAAAAAAAAAAAAAAAATCATACCATGGACAGAGAGTAAATGACTTCAGCCTCATCTGCATTAAATACACGCTTTTTTTACTCATAATAAAATAAAGAAGTGTGTCCGGGTTCGACTAAAAAAGCAAATGAAATGAAACTATTGACAATAATATTGATCAGTGTGCGGTCTATTATTATTGAATTGCATATTGACAATGGTATTGTCAATACTAGTATTGACAATACTATTGATCGTGTGCGGGGGTATTTATTAAAAATATAAATACTGAAAGCGTGCCTACCTCCTATACCAAACGTCGCGGGTTCGGACCCAGGCAGTCCGATGATTTTATTTAATCCATTTGGATACCAGATGGCTTAAATAGAAATGCCTGAACCCACAATTTATATATTACTTACAACGGTTATCGTCTAAAGTCTTAAATGGCCTGAGTTGCCGAAAAGACTGTGCGAATGTGTGTGTGAGTGTGAGTGGGAATGAGAAAATAGTGTGAATATTTAAAAAAAAAATAAATAAATACTGAAAAAAAATTCTATCTCTAAAATTTTAATTCAAAAATATTTGATTATTTATTTTTTTTTAAATTTTAATTAAAAGAGATTTTTTGTAAAAAAAAAAAAAATCTGGTGTGACTGGCGCACAGCACACAACTTTCTCTTACCTTCGGTAATCAAAAGTTGTGTTCTGTGCTTGTCTCACCAGATTTTTTGTGTCGACATATATTTAGTTCCCGAAAGTACGGAACATATGAATTCAGATGTAAAATTTATAAGTATGGGAAAATATTTATATTTTGTTACCATGGCAACCATTTCTCCTATCTTCCCTATGAAATACAAGAGTAAAGTGGTCTTCAGAAGATTTCAATTGCAAAATGAGAATATACATTTTAAAGAGAATCTAAAAATTAATTGATTTTTGAATTTAAAAAAAATCGTTGGAGCAAATTTAGAGAAAATCGAAAAAAAAACTGAAAAAGTACATCAGTAAAGTACTAGTACCCTTTGGCCGATTTTGATTAAAAGCTTATTTTCCGGTCCCGGGGGTGTTTAACTTAAATATAAAATTTCAACCTCGTAGCTCCAATTCCTTCATGCTTAAAATTGAACACAGACACACACACACACACACACATACACAGACAGACCATGTCGCGAAAACCACTTTTTTTGGATTCAGGGGACCTCAAAACGAGAAGATCCATCAAAATCTCGACATCAAATTTTTGACATGAATCCAATACTTTCTCTCTATATATATATATTACATATATACATAGGTAAGAGAAAGTAAAAAAGTACAGTAGCTATTTATATTTTGAAAAAATAATTAATACAAAAATGTGGTCTATAACTAAAAATTCCCCTAATAATAATAATTCAAAAAACAAAAGCTTAAATAAACACAAATAATTAATTATTCGTAATATTAAATTAAATTTTTTAAATAATATTCATTCTTTTTAAACCTCCATATTCCTTTCTTTTTTTTATACTCTTTGATTGCAAATTTTTTCAAGTTCTCTCTCTCATCTGTGTTACTCGCTGTCTATGACTTGCCTCCAAAAATATTAACTCAATGTATTTATGTCGTGTGTGATTAATTATTAACGTGTAATGTAAGTGATTTCATTTAGAAATGTTTATTTATATTTATTCTATATTAAATGAACTTCAAAATGAATATAAAATTTATTAATTCGGCCTCGTCTTTGAAGAGAAATCAAATGACAAATTTTGACAGTTCGTAACCAAATAATTATTTTCATATTTCTTTTTATTCTTTTATTTTAATCAATCCAATGAATATTATCGTTCAAATGTTCTTTGAAATAAGTGAAATTCGTTTGTGACTTGTCAACGCCGTCAATAGTGTGATGTAAAAAAAAGTTTTATTTTCATGAAACAAAATAAATTTTCAAGTATTTCCTCACATTTATGACTATTTATATTGTATTTTAATTTAAAAATAATTCATTAATCATCACAAAGTGATCATTAGTGTAAAAAAAGGAAGGAAACTGATACCCATTTTTTACAACATCATCGCCTTCCCTTTGACACTTCTGATGAGGTATTTAAGCTGCAATAAAATATTTAAGGTATTTATTAAATATTTTCTATTGAAAAAATTTAATGTTTTAATGAGTAATAAATCATTAAAATTTATTTATTTATTTTTTTTTTAGGAAGATGTGAGTTTGGAGATCATACAACTAAAGAAATGGATATTTCTTCCAAAAGGATGGCCTATAAATGAAGGAGTCGCCTCTGCCAGCTGTTGGATTTGCAACTTCATCTTAATCTGCAGTCACAAAAGGTGAGTTTCAAATAAAAAACAAGTTTTGCATGTTATATGTGTGAGTTGTCATCAGTTTTTGAACTTTTTATCTTTTTTAAATACATTTTAAGTATAAAATATTTTCACACACACACACACACACACACTTATATATATATATTTAGAGGGGAGAAGGGTCCATATATGTATATTTATAATAAATGAAGAAATGAGATAACAACAAAATTGGGTTGCATCAGGTTCATTAAAAATATTAAAATAAATGTAAAATATGCATGTGATTGAACTAGGCTTGGTCAATAATAAAATTAATTGCTTCATACAAATTATATCGTTCCTACGCCCAAGATCAAATATGCTCTTTGAAGACTGAAGATGGCAGGGGTTGATCCCAGCCGAAACGTCCCAATAAAGAGTGTTTATTACTAAATAGAGGCTCAATTATTTGTCTGCATATATATATGTTGGTTTTTCTCTAAGTCTATTGTAATAACTCTATGTATGTGTGAGTGAATGAATTAATTTGAAGTAAAGTATAAATAATAAAGCAGTTTGATTATTTTTAATAATTTTATTATCGTAGGCCTATGTAAAAACAAGCAAAGCTGTTTTATCCGGTCACTCTTAGCTCTACTTTCAATTTATTCATCTTACAGAAATGTACTTTGTACAGTGAGGGACAATATTAAGTCCCACCCATGCGTTTTCTACTTGTGATTATTTCATTGTTTTTATAAAAGAAAATGAAAATCTTTATTGGAAATTTTCTAGGTTTGAACCATGAAAATTTCCATTAAAAAATATATATTTTTTTAAAAACAATGAAATAATCACAAGTAGAAAACGCGGGTGGATTTAATAGCTGTCCATTGCACCAGGCCACCGGACCCTCGACCTACACCAATAAAACTCAAAATCATTGTTTCAGGGTTTTTTGAAATTCGACCCCTCAGTACCCCAAATCGCCAATTTGGGGAAAAAATAATATATTTATGGGTAAAATTTTAATCTTATATTAATTTCTAAACCAGAAGAGATATCAATTTGGTTTCTTCGCTAAAACCTTCCTTAGATGAAAATTTGAAATCAGCGTTTCAGGGTTTTTTGAAATTCGACCCCTAAGTACCCCAAATCGCCAATTTAGGGTAAAATTTTGATTTTTTACATTAATTTCTAAACCAGAAGAGATATCAATTTGGTTTTCTTCGCTAAAACCTTCCTTAGATGAAAATTTGAAATCAGCGTTTCAGGGTTTTTGAAATTCGACCCCTAAGTACCCCAAATCGCCAATTTAGGGTAAAATTTTGATTTTTACATTAATTTCTAAACCAGAAGAGATATCAATTTGGTTTCTTCGCTAAAACCTTCCTTAGATGAAAATTTGAAATCAGCGTTTCAGGGGTTTTTTGAAATTCGACCCCTAAGTACTCCAAATCGCTAATTTAGGAAGATATATCAATTTGGTTTCTTCGTTAAAACCTTCCTTAGTTAAAAATCTAAAATTGTTTTTTTTTTTAAACACTCACACTTTTTTCTCATTCACACTCACATTCACACAGTCTTTTCGGCAACTTAGGCCATTTAAGACTTTAAACGATACTCGTATTTATATAATATATATTTATTTGGGGTCCAGGCATTCTTATTTAAGCCATTTGGTATCCAGGTGGCTTAAATAAAATCATCGGACTGCCTGGGTTACCGAAAAGACTGTGTGAATGTGTGTGTGAGTGTGGATGGGAAAAAAGTGATGATTGCTAAAAAAAATGTACATTGTCATTTTGCCATTGAAATCTTCTCAAGGCCACTTTACTCTTGTACTTCATAGAAAGATAGTTGCCATGGTAACAAAATATAAATAAACCCTGTTATGCAATAGTGTGTCAAGCTCCAAAAAAATTAAAAATTGAGTTAAGCACGGAATATTCTTTCAAATGCTATAATTAATAGTATTATTTTATGAAATATGTCTAAAAAAATTTATATTTTAATGTTACTTGCACAATTGACAAAAAAAATTATATATAATCTAATCAAAACAAAAAACTTTATTGTTAATTTTCTCAAAACTCGTTAGCTGGCGCTTGACACACTAATGCGTAACAGGGTCCAAATATGTTCCCATTCTTATAAATATAACATCTTGAAATTCGATTGTACTGTACTGTCGGAAACTAAATATATGTCGACACAAAAAATCTGGTGTTGCAAGCACAGAACAAAACTTTTGATTACCGAAGGTAAGAGAAAGTTGTTTGCTGTGCGCCAGTCACACCAGATTTTTTTCAATCTGTATCTAAAAATGATTCTCTCGAACGGAAGTTAATATAATAATGTTGATATTTTATAGGTTTTAATATCTTCTTGGAATGAATTCTAAAGGGTGTGTAGGGTGGGATTTAGAAAAAACATATTTCCGTCACTTATAAATCAATAACTCCTGCCACGGTTTTAATCTCTCTGGCTGGATGTGTGTGTGTTTATTATTTTTTTTATATCTAAACGTGTATCTGTCAACTTGAATAAAACGAGCAGAGGTCTGCGTGGAAGGGAAGGAAATAAGATGAGGAAAAATCTTCCTATCATTCGAATCATAAAAATTTAGACATTCTTCTATTTTTGTGCCCCCTCCCCCTCCTAGGTAGCCTAGATTAAGCAAAATCATAAGGTCTTTCACAAAAAAAAAAAATTCAGTTGTGTCTGGTTGATTGCACCACTTGATTAAGACGAAGGCGGGCCAGCTGGAGGGGACGAAGCCCCATTTGTGGCGATGGTCCTCTAACTTTCCTGAAAATTTCTTATTTTTGGGACGATATCCTACAAAATATTTTTCTCTGCGCTCTTAGTTGCTTATCATTTTCTATGATATTTAACATTCCATCTCATTTATAAGAAATTTAAAATTTGTGCCACGAAATTCTCTATTTTCAAATTTAAACTTTCTTAAATAAATAACTAAACGCATAATAAAACGTTTAATTGTTATCAAACATTTGAATGTTGTTCAACAACAAACAAACAAAAAAAAAAAAAGAAGAATGAATTTGTTAAAATAAATACATTATTTTAACATCAGTTGAAAATAACATAAGAATAATAATCAAATAACATGTTTGATTTGAATTGAATGCAACCATAGATTTATTTACATTCTCTTACCCTATATATGTAATATCTAGTCTCACTAGGGGGCTGCGGCCCCTGGACCCTTTTGATCGCCTTCGGCTAATTGCCAATTTGGAATATTGTTAGATGTTAAGGGGGGATCTTAAATTCAAGCGAGGGTACCGACTACTGGGCACAGCACAAAAGGGTCTATTTATGACTGTTTGAACGATCAGTTGTGCTCTCTTCTTTTTACTTTCTCTTACCTATGTATATATGTAATATCATACTTATATATAAAAGGCTAAGAGGGTGTCCGATGTGTGAAACAACCAATCAGGCCTCAGGGATAGCGCCATGGTAACAAAATATAAATATTTACCCATGTTTACGATTTTTTTATTTATTTACATTTTGAATTCTAAAATATCGGCGTAAATTTTTTTGTCTGTGTACCGGGAGAGTCCCGGAAAGGATATGATTCACAAAAAATCTTAAGTTCATGAATAATTAACAGCTAAAATAATCTCTACATATAAAAATGAAAAGGGAAAATGTATGTACCGGTATGTATATAAGTAGGAGAGCAAGGGGTCAGGGGCGCAGCCCCTACTAGACACGAAAGCCCCGCCGAAGGCGCGGCGCGCGTCTAGTATATATATATATAGAGAAAGTATTGGTTTCATGTCAAAAATTCGATGTCGAGATTTTGATGGATATATACTGACCCTGAATCAAAAAAATGGTTTTCGCGACATGGTCTTTTTTTTAAAATGATTTATTGTTCTAAGAACTTCAGTTCTCCTTGAACACTTTACAATAATTAACAATATATACACAATCTTTACAATATTGCACAACAATCAATAAATAATAATCAGTACTCAATGTCCGCTGATGTGAAAGCATTCGTAGCTCAGTGCCACCTTTTTTAGACTAATAAAGAGAAGGGAGGGTGAATTTTCCTTGAAAAACTTGAAAATAATAATGAAATTTTACTTACTGTATTCTAGGCTTTAGCCGCGCCATCTATGAATTGTGTGGTCAAGTTTGGAACTATATATTTAATATCTCGACCCATAAAATCTGGTCTGACAAGCACAAAAAAAAAAAATTTAAAACTACTTTCAATTTTATTGAAAAAAAATCAAAAAAAAATCGAATACATAAAATTGTGAATACTAATTCTAAAAATAACTAATACTAATGTAAGAGATGGCTTCAAATTTCAAAAAACAATGTTCGAAAAAATGGTAGTCTGAAAGAGAAAAAAGTACATTTAAGAAAATTTGCGAAATTTATAGAGCTACTAAATATAAAAACAAGGAAGAAGGGAGGAGAGAGGGGAGAATGATATCACTGCCCAGAGTTTGATAGATACAGTAATTTTAATGTATAAATGCAAATTTTATCTTTACAAAATGTATTTATTTATTTATTTATTAAGGGATCTTAATTAAAATTAAAAATTTTTCTTCATAATAGTATATTCATTAATAGATAATAATCGGAGGTTGCTAGGATGATCTTAATCCTAGGGCAGGTTCGGCCAAAATAAATGCTTTCATAAGCCTTTCGATCCCTATGACGTTTTTTTTGACAATTTTTTTTTCTTTCACACTCACACCCACATTCGCACTGTCTTTTCGGCAACTCAGGCCATTTAAGACTTTGACGATAACCGTTGTAATGATTTTATCTATTGGGGGTTCAGGCATTTCCATTTAAGCCATCTGGTATCTAAATGGCTTAAATAAAATCATCAGACTGCCTGGGATCCGCGACGTTTGGTATAGGAGGTAGGCACGCTACCTACTATTTTTGACAATTTGATTATGTTACCTTCACAGTGGCGCATTCAGGAATTGTCTCTGGAGGGAAGATCTCTGGTTGTGCCACTGCATTAATAGAGAACGGAAAAAAGTCTCGATTTTTTTGTTAATTTTAAGACTTTCAGATTTGCTAGATATCTTCACTGATCTTACAAGCAGAAACGGTTTTTGAGATTTTCAAAATCGACTTTTGCGGACTTTTTTGCCACTGAAAGACTTTTTTTTGAAATAAGCGACTTTCATGACCGACTTTTTACTTTCTCTTACCTATGTATATATGTAATATATATATAGAGAGAAAGTATTGGATTCATGTCAAAAATTCGATGTCGAGATTTTGATGGATCTTCACGTTTTGAGGTCCCCTGAATCTAAAGAATCACAAAAAATCTGGTGTGGCGATCACCGAACACTTTTAATTACCGAAGGTAAGAGAAAGTCGTGTCCTGTGAGACTAGTCACACAAGACTTACTTTTGTGTTAATGAAATTAAATTTTTATTTATTTAATTAAATTCTAAAGAACTCTGCAATATTTCGGTTATCGAGAGATATGCTCTCTTAGGGGCGTATATAGAAATATATAGAAATTTTTCGGGGGGGGGGGCCTGAACTCAAAAATTTTTCTACGAAATTTTTTTTTTTGTGGAACCAAAGTTTTCCGCCCAGCGGAAAAATTTTTTCCCCATCCAGAAAAATCATTTTTACTTTTTTTTTTAGAGACCCGAGAATTTTGCCGCCCGCGGAGCATTTCCTCTTTTGCGGAACCAAAATTTTTCACCCTGCAGAAAAGTTTTTTTTATACGCCCCTGTGCTCTCTAATTCTTTTACTTTCCCATATTGACATCGACTTTTTTTTGCCAAAAACAGACCCTAGCCGACTATTTAGCTAGACGAATAGACTTTTTCCGAAAATAAGAGACTATTTTCCGCTTTCTAGTCATTAATATAAAATTTGCTTTAATTTTCATTTAAATTGACTAAAAATTTATTGGGAATAAATAGAAGCGGAGACAAATACTTTAAAAAATTCCGTAAAAGAAAAAAATTATATAAAAATTGTCCTTACGATTATGTCCTCCACTTCATTGTCAATGATTTTGTAAATAAAGATTCCGAAAACTATAAGGAAGATTAAAAAATATGTAAAAACAAATTAATCCTGACGAATAAAGAAAGCACCGATTGTTGTAGTCCTGAAAAGAAATATAGATAGTTAAAATAAAGAGATAGAATTTTTAATAAAATGTTTATAAAAAACTTACTTGAGCCGGGAAGTTTTCAAAAGATTCTTCTGTTGGAGGATAAATTCTAGTCTCCTCTTCCTCTTCTGGAATTTCAATCTGAAATATAACCAAAAATATTTATTAGTTACTTCTTTTTTTTTTTTAATAATTTTCATAGAAATTTTTAAGGAGAAAGGTTTAAAAAATGGCCTTTACAAACTTACACTTATATAATCAGGGGGAGTTAATTTAATTTTTTTATCGAATCCCTCTTCATGTATTGTCTAAAAAAAATGAAAAAATATTTACAACGCCATCTTGCCCTTTAATTAGGACTCGAATGAAATGTTTCATAGAATGTACTCAACTGTTTTTCTCTTAGGGGCCGCGCTAAGAGCTGGTCTTTCCGTCGAAGCCCATGGTAAATGAGAAGGCCTGGGCCTTTTGTGGAGAAGGCCCTTTTCAGGTCGCCAATGCTTAAAATAAAACAATTATTATATTCCATACTTAAAATTTTAAATTCAAAATTACTTACAGCTTTCCGCCTCCATCTAATCATTTTATTCAAGAAGGGAGACTGAAATTAAAAATTTAATTCAAATTTTAAAAAATTTTCAAAAAAATTTTATACGATCATGTAGAGGATGATTTGAATTTTAAACGTACCCAGTAATAGGTGAAGTGGGCGTTCCTATTTATAATTAAATCAATATTTTTTAGGGAGCGTAAGAAATTCTGATGCTAATAGGTTACCATGAAAAGCGCCCGTGATTGTTGTAGAAAAATATCCTATATTTATAAATAAAATTTCTCTTTAACAATGAAAGCACCTTTCATAACAACCTGCTAAATATACAATTTTTACTTTCTTTTAGCTATATATATGTCTTAATATGCGGTCTTTCCCCTTTTCTATGGTCTGGCTGGTTAGGCCAGACGGAAAAAGACACCCCTTAATGGATGGATTTGGGGGCAAATTCCATCCAAAGAGGCCGATTTTTAACCTGCTTCGCAAGATATAAGCAATTAAATTGCCTATACGCTGAAAGATTTTGTTTTTATAGTGATTAGGAGATGTTTTCCTAGATGTAACTCAGATAATGGCAGAGAAATCCACTTCCACTGTTTATTCGCCTGGGGAGATAATGCAAAGGGGGAAATTGAATTACCCTGTGTTGAGCGCGAGCCGGTCGGACATCAAGGTAGACCAAGTATGCTAGAGAGAAATAAAAAAACACATCCAAGCCAAAACGGGTGTTTAGAATAATAATACGCTGTTTGAAAGTAAAAAAAAATTTTAATAATTTTGCATGAATTGAAAATATTTTTGCACAAGGGTGGATACAAGAGATTGAGAGTTAGGAATTCGTTATATAATGTTTTATTGACTAATTGAATTAATTGAAAATGACTAAAAGAATTCGATATTTACTGTAAGGATATATCTTGCGGTCTTTAAACCATATGGACAAAAGATTTATTTCCATCTATTTTTGTTTACAATATGGAAAATGATTTGGTATTCTTATTTATTTGTTTTACTTCTTTTTCGTTTTTTTTTACTTTAATTAGAGTTGATTAATTTTTTAGTGGTTATTTATCTTTGTTTTAAAATAGATATAATAATTGCTTTCAAGGGATAAAAAAAAATTAAAAGTTTTATTTGTTCTTTTACTCGACATGCATGTTTGAAAAGAAAAGTTTAACGAAATACCTGAGCTCAGGAGACCACACACTTATGAAGAGATACGATGTGTTTTGCTCACTTGCTCGCCGGTAACTGATAGAAGACACCCCGAAGAGAGGAAAGCGTGGAGGTTCTTTTTAGAGAAGAGGCGAAGATGAGGTCGTTTGGCAGACTTGTAGAGTACAGAATGGACCTCCACTGTCTTGGACATTCGAAGCACCAAAGCTCAGAGTTTGCCTGGTGCTGTTCGCCGTTTGATGATGTAATAGCCTTTGGCAGGTACACTTCGATGGTTGG
>JAKCPI010006428.1:0-52144 GCA_023213315.1 Euborellia annulipes | reverse complement strand
TATTCCAGAGCATCTTTGAACATCTGACTGACAAGTTTCCACTTATTTAGGCTCTGAAGACGGCAGTTTGTCGTTCCGAAACAGGTGGAAACTTGCGCAAACTTGTCAGCAAGATGTTCAAAGATGCTCTGAAATATACAATAAATCTGTAATTTTTTAAGAAATTCTTTTATTAATATACTGACTTTTTAAATTAATTTAATTTTGATAATCTTTCCTTTAAAAAGTTCACTTTTAATAGCAACATATAGGAAGTTCCTAGAAAGTTGCTATTAGGAACCTTGAAATCGTTGAGTAGTTTGTTGAATTTATATAAATAAAATAAAATGACAATTCATTGGTAGATTGCATATAAAACATGAAAAAAATGTCCTGCTGGCTTTTTTTATGGGGGCTGGGCCCCTCTTCCCTCCCCCTTGGGCCCCATGGAGTCGGCGCCTTTGTGCGTACGCATCTAAATGTCCAGTTTTAACAGCAAAGGCCGAAATCTCCAGTTTTTAACAAGAGTCCGACAATAATATTACTTAGGAGTTTTAAAAAAAGCACAAATGGTTTTTGTACTTATCCAAAACACTGCTGTGCATTCTTATTATATTTTCCGAGATTTATAGGTATATTTATAGGTATATTACTATAAATTTTCCACTTGCCAGGGGGCTGCGCCGAAGGCGAGCAAATGCAATTTCAATTTTAAAATTTTAAATTTCCCTCTCTGACTTAGTTTTAAGTTTTCCTCACTGGGTCCACTTCCTCTCACTCTATCCAATCAGCGAGAGAACAGGCACATACACACAGCGACAGGAAGTCAGTGGCTATCGCTTTATATATTAGTATGAAAGTTAATATATCTATAAAAAGGATATCTTATAAAATAAAAATATATGACATTCTATGAATGATATATCAGATTTTAAAAAAGGATAGATCTTTATTAGGTATTAGGCGTAATGGAGAGGAAGAGGGTGTGAGAGCACGCACTAATTGAAGAAGTCGGTGATCCTGAAGACAATCGACTGGCTTCTCTCTCATGCACAAGACTTGGCTTATTATTCCGCTATCAACGAGAAGGGTATATACTATATTGTTCCCTCTCTCTCATTGGATATTAAAGGGGTTTCTCTCTTATTGTGAGTGAGCAGAATACCATATTCCCAATGCATATATGGAAACAATGATTTGAAATATTCTCATCTCTCTCTTGCAATAGTCACGTTCAAGTATCTTGAACAGTTTCGTGCTCTAATAATAGCTACATATATCTGTAATAATAAAACCCCTGGAGAGAGGGAAACAAGTTGGTCAAGTGCTGATAAAATTCAATTAATTTCACTTTCAATCCTTTAGGGAGATTAGAGATTTGTTGCGCTTTAAAAGACAATAAAATATTTAATTAAGTTAAAACACAAGGTTCTATGTTTCAAAAATTTCTAAATAATGATAATTTGTAAATTTTATTCAGAAAAGAATGAATCTTCTAACATGCAAAGGGCACATGTCCCTTAATTTGCATGCTATTTGTGGCCCTTCAATTATTATTTTTCTCTCTCTGGTTTTAATTTCCCTCTCTTGATGGATATCCATCATTTGGTCCAAATCCAAATCTGATGAGATTCATCATAAATCTGTTTTAATCCAAAGACTAAATATTTTAATTAAATTTAATTAAGTAAATTAGATGAGAGATGGAGCTGAGTTGATGGGAAAAGGACATCCTTTTTTTTTATTTAAATTTGATTTAAAGAAAGATGCAAAATATCCTTTCTCTTACCCTATATGGACCCTGTTATGCAATGGTGTGTCAAAGACCAAAAAAATTCAAAATTGAGTTAAGCACGGAATATGTTCCTAACACGTTGTTTTTTATGGTGTTAACAACCAATAAAAACTTATTTAAACTTAAATAAACCAAAATCCTTTTTTTTTAAAATGAGAAATGAATTCGTAGAAGTAAAAATTTAATTTTTTGATATTATTCCTGATAATGAAGATGAGGATCAGTGCGATTTCGATATTAAGTCAATTTCATTGTAACTTTGATTTACTGTTGCCATGTTCACTTCCATTCAAGAATTAATTGATGAGAAAATTTTGTTATCACTTTGTATTTAATTTTAAAACGTTAATACTATTTAAAATTTATTAATGTAATTTTGATAAAAAGTTTCTAAGCTATTAGTATTAAATATAACCATAAAAGAACTTTAATAATATCTTCGTTTTAATTTTTGAATTATAACCTAAAATTATTTTATTTATTATCAAGAGACTTTGAAGCATTTTTTACAAATATATATCGCACATAGAGAATTTTGCAAAAATAATTTTTTATATTTTATTTTTTCTCTAAATTAGTCGTATTTTTAGAGATAATTTATGAATATCTGCCATAATTACAGTATTTACTTGCACAATTGACAAAAAAAATGATATATAATCTAATCAAAACAATTTAAATCAGAAAAACTTTAATGTTGATTTTCTCAAAACTCGATGTTTGGTCTTTGACACACCATTGCATAACAGGGTCCATATATAATATATACATTTCAGATTTTTTTCTTTAATAGTACAATTCGTCTTCTTTAAAATAAAATTGTCACCTGAAGAATCTCCGTTAAGTTCTTGACAAATTCAGCAATCTCTTCTAAGCAGATTTCATAAATTATTTAAACTAATAACTAATTTCTAATATGAAAGATAAGCCCAGACAGGCGAGACGATCTGTAATTTGAAGGAAATCCACCATTTGTGCCCGAAACGTCACTTAAAAATAAATACAAATTTTTTCATTTCTCTGACTGCATTTCATGTTGTTTCAGAATAACAGGGTAGGCCCTATATCATTTTAATATAAGTTATTTGATAAACAATCAAAAAACAAAAATATGTTGTTGTTTGTAGATGGCCGTAAGGAAGATCAATTTAATTATAAGGACCGTCGGCCAAAAAATAAATACTTTTGCGTATTGTCCGTTTATTTGTAAACATTTCGACCCCAGTGATATGGAATCATCTTCAGTACAATCAACAGATGTTTTGTAAATCGTTAATTCCTTCCATCCAATATGGCAAATTAGCTGAGCATTCCACGAATGCAATTTTTATAATCAATATATTTACAAATAAACGGATAATTCGCAAAAGTATTTGTTTTTTGACCTTATAATTAAATTGACAAAAATATGTTTTTGATTTATGAAATATTGATAAAATTATGATATTGACCTAAAAACAATTAATAGAATTTCCAAGGCGCGCTTATTTTCATGCCCCATAATAAAATGTTCAATAAAACTTAAAAAAAAAGTTCTTTAGAAGAACTTTAAAATGATTGCCTATCCAGGTTTGGTTCTTTTAAACTTTTGTTTCTCTTTACCTTGTTGTTTCAAATGTTTAAACTTTTACTTAACCTTTCTTCTTTTTTTTTTTAACAATAATTGTCTTTATATATTGATTTTCTTAAAAGAAAGAAAGTAAAATAAAAATGCAGCTTAAAAAACAAACTTTCTCTTTATTTGCAAGTTTAAAGTTGAGAGTCATTGTAAACAAATATTTATTTTAAATGACCATGAATTATTCTCTAAGGCAGCGGTTTACAACCCGGCGGACGCGGATTATTGCCAGGGGAGCAGTCAAAACTGTGTCTGTCTGTCTGTCGTGACTTTAAACCAGCTCTGAGTTGATACATTTAATGTGTATCATTCATTAAAAGGCTACATATTTAACGGAGGTGTGTGTGATCCATCCCACATCGATAGCCTATTAAATAGATAAGCTAAATATCTTTTCTTAAAAAGTTATTGCATAAGTATCAGGCGCTCTTGATCAGTAGCGCCTCTCGTGTCCACTAGGTGAACTTGTCAGTTTTGATAGTCTCTAATGAACAGGTTATCAGTAAATACTATTCTGTTATATTTGCTAACATCTGATGTTTGGTAAAGCCATCTTCGGATCTAAAAACAAGATTCCAGGATAAATAAATCTTTCAGCAAACTTGGCGAGTATTGGCAGGAGTGAAATAGGCCTGTAGTTGACAGTTACTTTAAGATCCTTTCCAGACTTGAGAATAGGAAGAATCTCAGCTTTCTTCCAAAAGTTCGGAAAGTACTCAAGAGTAAAGATCGATTGGACAATCCGGGTTAACAATACCAGCGCCTTTCCAGGTAAAGAACGGACAAATATAGGCAATATACCATCATGTCCGGGCGCCTTACCCAGCTTAACTTTCTTAATGGCAACTCGGATATGCCCTGGCTTGAGTGTATTTATACTGGGTGACTCATGTGAAACGCAAGGAATTTCACCAATCATTTCACGAAACTTCTCATCATTAGGGACAGGTTTAGTGTTCGTCAATTGGTTTTCGTAGCTTGCAGCCAATAATTCCACTTGTTCGCCTGGAACAAAAGTAAGCTCGCTCCCGTTTTGCAGTGGTCCAATAGTAGCCTTCTTATTTTTCAACTTCTTAACAAATCTCCAAACTGAACCTTCTTTAGATGATAGGCTTTTTATTCTGTTTAGCCACACTGTTTGCCTCCACTTAGAAACAGCAGAGCGTACTTGAGTGCCAAGTTTATTATATTCGCGCTTTGCTGAGAGCGACCTATACCGATTCCACCGTTTCCTGCACGAATTTTTTCGGATAATTAAATTTCTAATTTCATTAGGAAGTTTATCTGGTTGCATGCGCGACCGACTTGAGGAATTGCAATTTTAGCAGCGTTCATTATTTTTTGTGAAAAGTCCTCAACAATGCTTTCAAGTTGCTGGGTAGTAGTGATTTCGTTAGGAATTGTGATGTTTTCGCATATGTGGAGGCGATAAGCGTTCCAATTGGCATTTTTAAGGTCCCAACGAGTTTGCTTATTGCAAGCTAATCTCAGATCTAAGCAGGTAACCACAGGGTTGTGATCACTTGAGAGGGCATGGTATGTGACAGCTTCATAATGCGCAGGCTGTAAACCTTTTGCTAGTAGAATATCTAACGTATTAGGTAATGTTGCTTCTCGAGCTGGAATGTGAGTAGGTTCGCTCGGGTATACAATTTCAATATTATGACTTAGGCAGTAAGAAAATAAGAGCCGGCCATTTTTATTAACAGTAGCACAGTTCCAGGAGTTGTGCCTAGTATTGAAATCGCCTAAGGCAATAACCCTCGTTCCCAAACCAAAAATTTTTTGAATATCCCTATACAGCACCAGAGGTTTTAAACGGGATGGCGAGTTATATATAGCTGCAATAATGACATGGCCAACCTCCGAGTTTACTGAAGCTGCAATAGTTTCCAAGTTATCTGGGCAGCTAACAACAACCTGATGTGGACTGAGCTCATTTCTGATTGCCAGGAGAACTCGCTGAGGAGGTTCTCCATCCGCGCGATATATTGTAAAGCCCGGTAAAAATAGCTTTAACCTAGGATCTAAGCGAGTTTCCGTTAGTACTAATATGTGAGCATTACGTTGAGAAGCAAAAAGAATAAGTTCAGCAACTTTGAAAGGGAGGCCGTTACAATTCCAATTGACTAAATTTAATGACGATAAAATTGCCATTACGTTAAGATTTTTGACCCCTCCTCCAGGAGTATAGTTAGCCTTTCTGAACTATTTTTAGCTCGGGAGAGCAACTTGATAATGTGTACTACCTTTTCAATTAAATTTCTAACAAAAGGATAATTTAAAACTTTGATTAGATCGCTTAGTATATCAGTAGTTGCGTTAAGGTTCGAGGGAGGCGATAAGGATGGGTCTTCCTGAGAATGGACTGGTTCATTTAACGTTTCTTCTTGATGTGACACCCTTTTTGAAACATGTGTTACAACTCGGGAATATTTAAGTTCAGGGAATTGCTGAGAGGATGTGATATTGGGTGCAGAACTCAAAATTTTCAGATTTTGTTTCTTATTTTTTCTTTCTACAGATGAAATTTTTACTTTGCAAGTAGCATCATTTGCTGCATGATTTAAATTACAATTTGAGCATTTAAAAAATGTTTCTGGAGCTGGACACTCCTGCACTCGGTGATTCCTAGAACATATTAGGCATTCAAGATTTAGGAAGCAATTCGTGCTAATATGGAAAAAACTTTGACACCGATAACACTGCAACGGCCGATTTGTACCGCGATATCTTTCCCAAACAACTTTTGTATAGCATAAGACCTTTATAACCTATAACCAAGAGGGACTTCAATTGGCTCCACGTATTGACTAAATGATTTTAATGACTCAATTTGTCCATATAAAGACTTAAGTCCATCAAAACCACTTTCAAAATGAAATTTTCTCAGGACATTCTTAGCTTCATCATCATTTAATCCTCTTGTGTTGAAGAATTGTTCCACATTATGTTTTAATTGTTCTCCAACATGGAGTAGAAGCTGTTCACACTCTTCTAAGATATCACACAATAAAGTTGATGTAATAGAAGGTTTGCAGTTAAATCTTGCAATCATACGAACTACGTATTTACGTAGGTCAAAATTTCTGTCCGCATAATTGTTATTCTCAATAAGTGGTTCTTCAAAATGTTGATATTGGTCATTCATCTCATCAATTATTTGAGGATGAACTTCATTATCATTAGATTCATTATTTTCAGGACCCTCTTCATTCTCATTGTTACTATTATCATTGTTGTTGTTATTATTTAAATGACATTTTCTTATATGCTTCCGTAAGGTATAAAAATAACAGAACCGACGTTGGCAGCCATCCTGATGACACCGAAAACCAAAATCACTTATTTTATGTTTGAGTGATAGTCCATGGACGTTAACCAGATGATGGCTTAAGCCATTTAATGCTCCAGGAACTCTTCGATAGCACAAAAAACAAGTCAATTCCTGCATTTTGATATAAACGTGGACTTAATCCGATAAATCAATATTTTTACTGTATTTTTAATGTTTTATTTACTATTATTTTTATTCGCATTAATAATGATCAATATTTCATATTCGAATGGTAATTAATAGGACAAAAATTAACAAAATATTGACAGTATATACCTCGGAAAATTTGGAGAATTTCTTCGTCTATTATTATTTTACTATTTTTTAAGTTCTCGACAAGCTCTTCAACATTTAAAGAGGCAATTTCCATTTTTTTATTTAGGGCAAACCATGAAATCTACAAATAAAAAAACATTAATTATAGTAAAATCATTCACAAAATTAATTACATATAACTTATTATTTTCATAGAAATATTAGCTGCTTTCCATTCAAGTTTTCAAGCCCTAGGGCTTGGCGACTTGAGGCGCCTCACAGCAGCTATGAATGGAACTTTTAATTTATCCCCCCCCATTCATCTGCCTTGAGAAGCGGGTAATATAAATATTAAAATTGCACTAAAGTACACCCTAAAATTTTCTGGCTGTCATCTAATTCTTCACGTCTTTTCGCATTTTAAATATATAATAATAAATAAGAAAAAAGACAGTATACATACCCATTGACTTTATCAATTCTATGATTTCATCATATTTCCAAACTTTATTTTCTCATATTTTCTTCCATTTTTTAATTGAGGTTTTTGATTTTTTTAAATATTTTTATAAATAATATGACAAAAAATATCAAAAATATTTGACAGTATCCAACTTAACCCTATTTGGGCTCGAAGACCAAGTTGATTTGCTTGGGCTTCAGGGGGGAAAGGAAGCGGTTTCTAGGCGCCTCAAGTCTTCGAGCCTAAGTTGAAAGTAACAGTAGGCTCCAAACCATCAGCTGCTGTGAGCAGTCTAAAAAGGTGAATGGAAAGCAGCTATTTATTATCAGACATCTGAATTTTTTACAATTTTTTTAAAGCTACTTTGTAGTTAAAAAAATTTTTTCATATCGAAATAAAGAAATAAAACAGATGCAATTTTTAAAAATAAAAAATTTTGTTTTAGTCAGGGGGGGGTGCACTCCAATGGGAGAATTTGAAATTGTGTGACGTCACGATTGCCACCTCAGTGAGATTTTGACACTTTTATCCGCTAGAGAGCAGGGTAGTCACTTATTAACAGTAAAATAATATTCATATATATTTACACGAAATACATAATTTTAAATTTAGCGGCTAAAATTTGGTTTGAATTTTGCCCAAATTCCCTGCGTTCTGATTGAGCCACCCTAATGGCGGACAAAAACCAGAAATTAACATTGAGTACGCTCTCTGTTTATATATATACTCTGTGGTTTTAGTACTAATTTTTTTAAATCAAAACTAAAATTCGTCAAGGTTCTATTCAGTATCATTTAATATATCTTATTAACTTCTTATTAAAAAAATAATGACCAAAAATTAAGGTTAGAAACGTTTAAGATAGCCTATATGAATAATTGCCATAAGCATGATTTCCAATACAATTTTCTTAAATAAATAATTAGAGTGAAATACTTACTTATCTTGTAAATGAATCAAAAGTAAATTATTATAGAAAATAAAAAAATCGTATGCATTTTTTTACTTTAAAAAAAAAAATTCGAATAAATTGACACATGTTAGCTGATTTTATTATAATAATGAAAATAAAATGGTTGTTCAAAACAATGCTGAAACTATTAAATTTTGTTTATTAATATTGAATTATACTTACTCCAATTAATAAAATCCTTTTTTGTTTTCTTTAATAATGTCAAATATGGTTGGGCAATGTCTATTATGGAACCAAATTCGCAAACGTGTATAGATATGTTTTCCGCTTGAGAGCGCCACCGTATCACCTAACTACTAAAGCGGCGGTGAAAATTGAATGATCTACTTTTTGAATTAGTAAAAAATAATTAATCTAAAAGTAAGCCAATAAACTTACTAAATATTTAGTAGATTCTACTCAAAATTACTAAATTTGATGTCATTTTCTTACTTACTAATTAATAATTGAAGCTTGCAGCTACTCTCATCTACCAAGGTGTAGTAGGTCATATGGAAAATTAAAATTTTTAAAATAATTTTAACTTTTTTATTGTATCTTTTTTAGGTCGAGTCGATTGCAATCATCACTTTCGGAACCGTTTATCCATCATCAGGACCTACAATTAAACATTATATTACAATATTATGTTCACCTTCTATACATTATTAGATTTTTTAAGAACAATTAGATCACAAAGTATTTGATACAAGGAATAATCAGTGTGTGCAGTGTCATTACGTGTAGTTAAATTTTTTCAAATTTTTCAAAACAGACAAGCATGTATATATATAATGGAAATGAGTATTAACATACCTTAAAAAAGACTATCCGAAACATATAATATATAAATCAAATATCCAAAGATGGCCAGCTTTATTAAAACAAGGGCACAAGTTCTCACGTATACCTATACCTATTCTTACTTACTACTTGAAATAGTAAAAATTCTACTAATTCGTATTAAGAGAGTAGGGTACAACTCACATGGAAGCACAATTAAATATATTACACAACCATTGTTTAGACAACATACAAAAATTCTTTTCTTTTTCTTTTCCAATCATTTAATTTTAATTAATTAATCAATAATAAATAAATAAATAAAAAAATAATAATAAAATAAATAAATAAAATGAAAGGGAATAAAATAAAAAAAGAGAAAAAATATCTTATAAATAATGTCAGACAAGAGAAGCCTTCAGCCCATGACCGAAATCATCACTCCTAGCTGCTGCATTTTAGGTGACCAAACAAAAGTCTTTTAAAGCCCCCCCCCCCCCCCCCCCCAAGGCTCTTCGTCAACCTGATCTCGCTTGGCAGCGAATTCCCTAATCTGGTGGGCGCAATCATGAACAACCCGGAGTAGGCAAAAGCCGATGGGCCCCACGCTTTTTAGGGGCCCCGGAACATTAGATTTTTTTTTTAACTCTTTTTTGTTAGCCAATTCAATTTCAGTCGAGGATGTGAATCCGTTACTCCTGGTAAAAGTGGCAAGTATTCCAGGGCACGGGAGTATATCGACCTCGGGGAGGGGGCGAACTCATTTTTGAAGATTTAATCCCCCCCCCCCCCCCCCCCTTCTAAACATATATTAAAATTATATAATGTTTTATTCAATGGAAAATGCTTTATGGAAATTTTTAAAATGTACGGTATATGAATTTCGATTTTTCCACGAGCCCCATGGGTACATTTTGAACATTTGGGGGGGAGGGAGCCCCAGATTTCGACTGCCCAAGGGCCTCCATCTTTAATCCAGCACTGTTCACATCAAATATCAAGAGACATGATAAGACTCAGAGAATTTCATAATAATAAAAATTAAGCTGTAATTAATTTAATTATATTTTTCTGAATATTTATTTATTTATTTATTTTTAGAACAAAAAGAAACAATTCTTTGATTAGTCAAGAGGAATGGGGATTAATATAATTTCTTTTTAGAAAGTGTCTCTAATTAAAGAGAAATGTATATAATAGTAAAAAAGAAAAGAATATAAATTAGAAAAGAAGAAAGAAGCACTTTGTTAAAAAAATTCACTTGTCATCTTTTTAAGAGAATTTATTTGAATATAGCCAGCCAGCCCCTCGCTTCGTTCTCAGTCAGCTCAGCTCTTTAGCATTTCTCGTTCCTTTTTTTTGCATCCCTTTAGGGAATTTGATAAAATGAAACGAAACAACATGTCCTCCATCTACCCGTTGACGACTAAAACACACACTTGCATTTTAGAAATTGTTATTGGGAACGATAGGGCGTTTGTTTTTACAGTATTTTATATAACACCTAAATATTATGCTAAGCTTATTATACTCTATTAAAATGAATAAAAAAAAAGAGGAAGGGGAAGAGAAAAGGGAATTTCATTAATTTTTACTTTCTCTTACCTATGTATATATGTAATATATATATAGAGAGAAAGTATTGGATTCATGTCAAAAATTCGATGTCGAGATTTTGATGGATCTTCACGTTTTGAGGTCCCCTGAATCCAAAAAAGTGGTTTTCGCGACATGGTCTGTCTGTGGGTGGGTGGGTGGGTGGGTGGGTGTGTGTGTGTGGATGTGTGTTCAATTTTAAGCATGAAGGAATTGAGCTACGAGGTTGAAATTTTATATTTAAGTTAGACACCTCACCAAAAGGTGAAAATAAGCTTTTGAACAAAATCGGCCGAAAAGTACTAGTACTTTACTGATGTACTTTTTCAGTTTTTTGCGATTTTCTCAAAATTCGCTCCAACGATTTTGTTTAAAATTCATAAATGAACTATTTTTTAGACGCTCTTTAAAAAGTATATCAGTGAAATTTTTCGTGGAAATCGTTTGAAGTACATTTTACTGATGTGGAAGCATTTGTAGCTCAGCCCCATCTATGAATCATCGCTTGGTCAAGTTTGGAACTAAAGTGCTAAGAGCAACTAAATATATCTCGACACAAAAAATCTGTTGTGTGCTGTGGTGCGCCAGTCACACCAGATTTTTTTTAGACTTCTTGGCATCTTAGGCCATATAGACTTTAACTATACACATTGTTATTATTACTTTCTCTTACCTCTATATATATGTTAATATATATAGAGAGGAAGTATTGTTTTAAAATTTATTTTAAGGACTTTTTTAGTATCTCTGACCATTTAGACCTCATCCCTATTTATTTCCATTGGTCTCACACTTTTTTCCCAGACACACAGTCTTTTCGGCAACTTAGGCCATTTAAGACTTTTAACGATACCCGTTCCCAGGTAGAAATTCAACCTTAAAATTAGCTAATATTAAGCTAATTTTCTAAGTTTAAGCTTAAAATTAGCTAACAAAACTAGCTAAGGGCAAGGTTGTTTTGTTAGCTTAAAATAAGCTTGAAATTAGCTTAAAATAAGCTTAAAATTAGCTAACAAAACTAGCTAAGGGCAAGGTTGTTTTGTTAACTTAAAATTAGCTTGAAATTAGCTTAAAATTAGCTTAAAATTAGCTTGAAATTAGCTAACAAAACTAGCTAAGGGCAAGGTTGTTTTCTTACCTTAAAATAAGCTTGTCGTGTTAGCCTGAAATTAGCTAACAAAATAAGGTAGATAGGGTGTTTTGGGTTTAAAAAATAAAAAAAAAAGTATTTTCCAAAAATAAAATTTTTATTTAAAATGTTTTTCCAACACAAACAAAAGATATTTTTTTATTTTTTTTTATCCGCTCCTTCAGTCATCGGCCATTGGGCACCATAAAAACATTATATAAAAAGTAAAAATACAAAAAAAAAAAAACCATACAAAAATAAAGCCATAACAATATGAATACAAAATTAATGAAAAAAACAACACAATATGAATACACTATTAAAACAAAAATAAAACAATATAAATACAGATTAATACAATATTATAAGATATAAATATTGACTATGTAGAGCTTTTTTTTTTTAAATACTCACACTCAAATTCACACACACCTACACACAGTCTTTTAGGTAAATTAGACTTTATAAGACTTTATACGATAACCGTTATTATGAATATATATATATACAGGGTGTCTCGGAAGTGGCGGGAGTAATTGTTGGGGTTGATAGAGAAAAAAATTCTGAATCGAAAGTTCCTGAGCCAAAAATTTTTTTGGGCCTTAGAAAATTAGTTATTAATTAAAAACGATAGCCAATCAGGAGCGCGCTACAAGAGAATCACAAGTGAGTGGGGACGTAGTTAATAAAATATTAATTAGAAACAAAGAAAGTGAATTTCCCCTGACATTAGACAGAGCTTTGGTTTTATTCGAAATATTTTATTAATTATGTAATTAATGAAATATCGCCAATCACTTGTGATTTTTTTTTTCCTTAAACATTCACACTTTTTTTCTCATTCACACTGTCTTTTCGGCAACTCAGGCCATATAAGACATTTACGATAACCATTATAGAGATTAATATACATATTAGGGATCCAGGCATTCTTATTTAAGCCATTTGGTATCCAAATGGTAGACCTTTGTTTGAAATGAGATGGAATTTTCGCTCAAATAGACTGTAAATAAGCCAGACAATATATCGTTTAAGATAACAACTTTGGGAGATAGGTTCGTGTTTGATTGGGAAAAATTGTGCCCCCTGGAGTCGAACCAGGACCTCCACGCTTTCGTGATGGGCGGGCTACCTTTATTCTAGGTCGCCGGCCCAATAAACACAAACTCTCGCCCCCGCCTATTATTTTAAGATCTTTTTTTGTGTCAATGAAATTTTAATTAATTAGTTAATTAATTTATTTAATTAGTATAATAGACGGATGCGAGAGTTTGTGTTTAATGGGCCAGCGACCTAGGATAAAGGTAGTCCGCCCATCGCGAAGCGTGGAGGCCTGGTTCGACTCCAGGGGGCACAATTTTTCCCAATCAAACACGAACCTATCTCGCAGATTTGTTATCTATAAGATATAAAATTTTCTTTTAAAGTGGTGTAAGTTCACTTAAAAAAAAAAATGAGATATCACATAATTTATGCTTAATTTGACTTGAATTTTTTCCTCATCACTTGGGGGGGGGGGGATATCTTCATCACGTAAATAAACAAATTAAACAATAAGTAGATCTATTCCAAAGTAGGGACTGTGATGTGAATGGATAATTATAGGCAGGAGCAGTCAATAAAAAAGACTCTGTTTGCTGGCTCTAATCTCGGAGACGTTTCGGTTCTTTTAATATAAGAGCCATCTTCGGTCCTTAGATTAGATATAATATAAAATTGCACAGATAAGATGGCTCTTGTATTAAAAGAACCGAAACGTCTCCGAGATTAAAACCAGCAAACAGAGTCTTTTTTATTGACTGCTCCTGCCTATAATTATCCATCCAAATTAAACAATAGGTTATTTGTTTCAAAGGTTTTATTAATTAAAAAATTAACACTTTATACGTATTTCGACAATTCCTTGTCATCATCAGTAGTGATTATATTCTACCACATGAAATAATTGAAATGTAAAATGAAATAATAATAAACATTTTCATGTATTAGAATGATGATAACAAGGAATTGTCGAAATACGTATCAAGTGTTATTTTTTAATTAATAAAACCTTTGAAAGAAATAACCTATTGTTTAATAAGTTTAATTAATTTAAATTTACAAAATGTTCCAACGAGAACCAACGGTCGAAAGTTTAAAAGTTATTTAAATTATCTCCATCATATTTCGTCATCGAAGCTTTCAAGCGTTTCCCTTCCCAATATTGGGAGAGGGTAAAAAGCCGACCCAATAGCTGAAATCACTCGAGATTCTGTCTTTCCCAGGTCAGAACTTAAAGTTTCTAAAAGTGAAATAAATATTTTTCATAATAATTAGTTAAGGACATAAGCAATTAATTATATCAATTTTATTAATTTGTTAATACTTACCAATAATATTGCGGAAAATATTTGGGGCAGTCGCCGCAAATACTATTTTTTTCGGGCACTTTCCTAGTTGCCGTAAAGTTAGATGCCAGTTCTCGGCTAAAAAGTTTTTTTATAACAGCATTGGCATTCTTTGGAAGACTATCTTCTTTATTTATGAGATAAGTCATTGCAGAACACTGAAATGACAAAAAATTGTCAAATATTATTTCAAAACGGATCAAAACTTGTTTAAAGAATAAAGATTAAAGATATTACGAAATTTTTTTTTGATGCAGGATTTGAAGCTAACTCCTTCTCCATAACATATACATTTTTTATCTCATTTAATGGAAATTCCATTTCAAAAATCTCCGACCAAGTATTTTTTTTTGTTCCTACAGCTCCTTCAAATTTTTGCTCCAACAATTGTTGGAGCAAACTTTCCATTTTTAAAATTGATTTAGATTGATTCCGTTGCTCTACTCTGATGAGTGATGAGTGATTTTAATTCTTCCATTAACGTCATGTAATCTACATAAAAAAAATTTTCTTTTATAAAAGATTCAAATTTTAAGGTAATAAATAATATTGAGGGAGTAAAAAAAAAAATTACGATTTTGAGTTAGGAAAACTCCTTGGCCAACACTTTTTCCTTTAATTTTGTTAACAGTTAAAGTTGATGAACTAATCTTATTTCCAGCAGCATCTAAAAAAAATTTTTGATAATTTTATATAAATTATAAAATGTATATTTATTTAATTGAAAAACCTTGTAACAAACCTGGAATCACAACTAACCCATCTTCACCAACTACTGCTTCTATTGGAAAATTCAATTGCAAATTACTTTCAGTCAATTTTGATTCATCAACAATGGACTTTTTGCAAGCATCCCAAAGAAGTTGATTTGATGTCGAAGGCAGTTGGTGATCATCAGGATAACTAGTGGACAATTTCTTTGTTTGCGAGCTTAAATATTTGTGTTCTTTTTTTTTTTTATATTTTGTGCCGATTCCTCTTTCTTCTGTTTTTTTGGCCTTGGTGAATATGATGATGAATCACTGTCCGATTTTCTTTCTGTTAAAGAAATATATTCATCCTCAGAGAGTGGTTTATTGGATTCACTTTTTCTTTTCAGTTCTTTAGTGGATTTATCGCTTTGTGCCTTAGAACCATATACTAAATATTTTGTTTCAGCAAGGCTTTCATGGAGTTTTTGAATCCTCAAAGCTCTCTCAAGGTGTGCAGCTTTTTCAATCGAATCAGCATCCGTATCAGTAGAAAAAGCATTCTCTTTTAATTTCAATTTACAAATTTTTCGAAGCGCATCTATGTAATTTTCTAAAAATTAGAAATATATTATTTTGGCATATACATGTATCTTGTAAGCTATCAGGAATTATTATCATGAATATAATTCAATATTGATGTTTTTTTTTAATTAAATAATTATTTCAAAGACAGAAAATAGTAGATCTGTAGGGCCTATAGCTGATAGTTCAATCAGGATAGGTGAAAAGGAGAAGATAATCCGCAATATTATATTATAAATAGTTGTGTTTCATTATTTGTTCATAGTATGTTTATTTCCACCACGTGGACATTTCGATTCCGGTTGAGATCATCCTCAGAACCCCAAACCGGAATTATATTATATTATATATAATTTTATTCTCAACACGTGGACGTTTCGATTCCGGTTGGGGTCATCATGGGCGTAACTAGGGTGGTGCTCCCCTGAGGATAGCTGGTCTCATGATCCCGTCCAGCCAGATTCTCTAGTTCCACTCATGAGGATCATCCTGAGGACCTCCCAACCGGGATCGAAACGTCAACGTGTTGGTAAAAAAATAATTAAATACAACTTTCTTCATTTCACCTGGCCTGGCAGAAAATAGTGTTATACATGAAAAATTTGGAAACACAATCCTAGAATTAGGAGATATGGAAGCAGAGGCAGCCAAAAATAAAATATACATTCTATATATACAATGTATACCGGTATTAATTACCACCAGACTAACTCTGAGCTTAAATATACCAATTGTAAATAATTATAATACAATTATTTTAAGTAAAATAACAACTTTTTATAATTATATGTATATATTTTAGAATGGACTGAAGATGGTTAATAATAAATAAACCGAAACGTCTCCGGCTGATTGGTTAAGAATTCAGAGTATTTTATTTTTGGCTGCCTCTGCTTCCATATCTCCTATGATCATACACAGCCACTATTTACATCTCAATCCTAGAATGAATATCAACCGTAGATTATGGTAAAAATAATTAAAAAGATACGAAAATCATATAAAGATTAAAAAAAAAAACATCAACAATTCTGAAGATAAAATAAATACTTTATAAAAACATTTTTAGGAAATCTTTGTACTAACCTGCATGGCCTCTCACTTTGACGTTATGTATGTCCCAGTTTTTATCTGCTGGGGCTTGTTCTTTTACCAAATCATCAAATTTCGTATATGGCTTTGGCGGAAAAAAACACATAAATTTTTTTTGTTTCACATCGTACGTTACCCACGACTGGGGCACAGCATCAATGAACCTTTTGGTTTTTTTACCACGAGTTATGAATTCAATCAATAAATAATCATAAATTACATCCTGACCTTTAGCCCTTGGAGAGTCACAATTATTAGCCATCTCAATCAATTATAATATAAAATGTTAATTTAGTTTAGTTTAATTTAGATGTGGATTGTATTTATAACTACTTAACTAAAAAAGAACCAAATATCAAAGTTTTTTGAGTAATCAATGTAATATTGAATAGCAATAGAGTTCAACGCACTGAGTATATCATAGAGTATATAAACAGAGAGTGCACTCAATGTTAATTTTGGTTCTTGTCGGCCACTAGGGTTGCACAATAACAGGGAATTTGTGGCAAATCCAAACCAGATTAAATCTTAGATTAAAAATTAGATCTTTTTCCTAAAAATAAAAACATAGTAAATAAATATATCAATATAATTAAAAATAATAAAATCAAATACTTATTTCTCAAATGACATTTTTAATATATTTAAAAATATTGTAATGGGTCGTTTTGATAACTTACCTACCCCAACATAAAAATAGCCTCCCTATGGGGAAATACATGGTGTTTGTCCTTCAGCTATTTTAATGCTGAAGGACACACACCATGTATTTCCCCATAAGGAGGCTATTTTAATGTTGGGGTAGGTAAGTTATCAAAACGACCTATAATATATCTAAAAAACACGTGATCATTTCATAGGTTGACTACCCTGCTCTCTTGCGGATAAAAGTGTCATTTTGACTTCACACAATTTCAAATTCTCCCACCGAGGTGCACTCCCTGGTTCAACGCAATGCCAAAAATAGGACTGCAATAAATAATAGATTAGTCGATTATTTTCATTATTATTATTATTATCGGGCAAATAATCGATTATTTTCTGGGAATAAAATGGGATGAGACTCGTATACAAAAAAAACGCGTTTATTAATTTAATTATTATTATAATAATAAATAGAATTAAAATACAATACTAAATATAATATAAATAATATCAACATATATAAAGCGCTAGCGGCCCTCGCGAAAGCGACCAAGGGGTGGGGGTCCGCAGAAGGCGAGCTTTACCACTGGTATACACTAAATTGTATAATTTTTTTCTTGAATATAAATTAACAAGTATTAAGAAGTAGCTGGTATCTAAAAAATTTCTACGCTTGAATATTAAAATTAAATTTTGTACTGTTAATCATAATTTCATTAACTTAATGTAATAAAGATATTGCATAATGATGCAATATACTATTTTCTGAGAAATTTATAGCTATCTTCATTATTTTCGACTTAACTCTATCAATAGAAACAATAATTATTGATGACGACCTATTATGTAACTCATATATATTCAAATGTATAGAATGTAATGGTTTCGTATAAACTGAATCTTTTATTTTCCATAAGACGCCTTTTAACTTTATCAAATTCCCATCACGAAAAATTTTATGTATCTCAACAATTCGGCCATCTCTTAATAAGGCAAAATTGTTAGGGATACCGTTTGAAAGAAAAATTCCTTATATTGTAAGTTAAGAATTTCTTGTTCATTTTCTTTCAAAATTATTAAATCACTTTTTAATGGAGGTGGTTTCTGAACTAATGATTTTTCATAAGTCCTACGACACAATTGAGCAACTGATCGATAAGGTGATCGCAGGATTCTTCTGATTTTCCCTAGCAGATTTTCATATGAAAATGCATTTATTTCACTCAAACTACAATTCATATTTATTACATCATCAACTAAGTGTGTCAAATGGTGCATGTTGACAGTTGCCCAAGTTATTCCGTATATACCTTGAGCTTCCAAAAAAAAAATTTCCAAAATTTTGCGTGCCACTTCAGAACATTGTATAGCAGTTTCACTTGACCATAATAATCGAGAAGCAGCATGTAGCAAAATAAAATTATCATACATTGTCGGACTTATAATTTTTTTTAGTACAATAGGTGCAATGTACAATAGAAAAAGTTTGTGTTCAGTTGCCTTCCATTTTGAAACATCATTTAAGTCTCTTAATTGCCTTTGAAATTCACGAGGCGTTTGAAGTTTTATCATCTTTATTCGGCGAGTTATTTCAGATAAATGAGTTGTGCTTAGTTTTCTCTTTGAATGTTTTTTTTTTTTTGTGTTTCCTGAACACCAATAATCCATGAGTTTTGAATTTGCTCCAAGAAATCCTAAGTGCATGAAATCAAGGACAAATATTGATATCATGTTAATCTTTGGCTTGATTAGGGTCAAAGGGGAAGCTTTATTATGGTGATCAGGATCATCAAAATCGCGAAACATTTTATCTGTTCTTAAATTGTTATTAGTTGATGTAAAAGTCATAGTTTTATCTACTCTATTTGTGAAACAAAACCCGTCCGGGACTCTCACAAACATACACAGAAAATTTCATCATAATTGGTTCAGTCGTTTAGGAGGAGTTCAGTCACATACACACGTACAGAAGAATTATATATATAAAGATAAAAATTTTCCTAATGAAATCTTATATATATATATATAAGGTAATGGCACCAATAGATGACACTTTAAGGAATTTTTTACCATTTTTCTTTTATAAAATTGAAGGGACAAATCTCACAACAAAAACAATTTGGTTATTATGATCCCTATTACACTTTTTATCATCAGGATACTACGTTTGAAACTTTTATATGAGTTTAATAAGAAATATTATTTTTTTTCAAAACACTAAAAAGGCACCTATAGACGACACCAAAAATTTCGAAGGAACCTAATGATGACAATTTGAGAACCCAAAGATGACACCTACTTTTTTACCTTCACTTGCTCTCTTTTCTTTTCAACTTAGTTATTTACATTGTAAATTTGTTGTTCCTAACACCCTGTGACTGTTTTAAATTTAGTTACAATAAAAAAAAAACAGGTTTCAAATAAAAATTCTCCAGATTTTTTAATTTTTCATCTCGCTGTATATTTATATTTTGTTACCATGGCAACCGTTATTTTCATCGCTTATGTCATTCCTGTCATCTATAGAAAAAACGTATTTTCTGGGTTCCTATAGATGACACGGTTGTTAATAAACGTGTTTTTAAAAATAACGTGTCTAGGTATTAAGTCTATTTTCTAACAAAGTTATAAAACTCCTGATAAATTAGAAAATCAAAAAATAAAACCTTAATTTAAAACACTTCCTAGGTTAAGATTTTCTTTAGGTTTCCATAACAATATCACTTGACAACGCTTCGATCTGTTTCTTAAAGTAATTGAACGATTATCTGTAGACCAATTCTAAAATCGTTGGATATTTCTGGTAGCTGAAAAACGAAGCTATCACTCTATGAAGTTGAATCCCGCGCAAGTTTTAAGATTTGCTTATTTTTTTTAGTTTAAATATAAAAGTGTCATCCATAGGTGCTCTGTCATCTATAGGTGCCATTACCTTATATATTATTTATTATATATTTACCCGAGTTTTGACTATACAATTATTAATAGATGTTTTTTATTATATACTCCCAATAACATAATCATTATTTTTTATTATTAAACACATGATCCAGTTAGATTTGTTATAAGTGAAAGTGCTAATGACTTCAAAAGTATACAAAAAAAAGATGCCAACCTGATGCACGAAATTTTTTTAAATTTTTATAATAAACTTGGAAATTGTTAATTAGACCAGGCGCTGGAGGTAGTTGAGTATGCAAAATCTGAGGACCGAATTCTGACAATGGATTTGGGCTAAGAATAGCTCCCAGAATAAGGATCCGGATCTTGCCGGGCCAATTTTTGGTCCAATTTTTTTTTTTTACCCCCACCCCATAGGAAATCAATGGAGTGCATGCTAAGATGATGTGAAGATTTGCAATTATGTTCAAATTCGAGTACTTAAAACCTCAAACAATGAAAAAACTGTCTTGTCAGCAACTGAGGGGATCCTCTAGAGTCCCCTGAGAAGTACTATCTTGCCACCAGTCGTGGTGGTCCCCTCTAACCCCTTCATCTCTTTTCTCTCTCTCTGTTATAAATTTAAATATACGGCCTAAACACCACGCCAAATTGTGGGGACCAGCAATTATGATCATAATGCACTACCTTGGACCCCAATCAATGAAAAAATACTATCTTGCCGCCAGCTGCGGTGGTCCCATTTAACCCCTTCACTTCTTTTCTCTCTCTCTGTTATAAATTTAAATATACGGCCTTAACACCACGCCAAATTGTGGGGACCGGCAATTATGTTCATAATCCACTACCTGGTACCCCAATCAATGAAAAATACTATCTTGCCGCCAGCTGCGGTGGTCCCCTCTAACCCCTTCACCTCTTTTCTCTCCCTTTATTATAAATTTAAATGTACTGCCTTAAAACCATGCCAAATTGTGGGAACCGGCAATTATGTTCATAATCCACTACCTGGTGCCCCAAGCAATGAAAAATACTATCTTGCTACCAGTTGTGGTGGTCCATTCTAACCCCTTCATCACTTTTCTCTCTCTCTGTTATAAATTTAGATATACGGCCTTAACATCACTCCAAATTGTGGGGACTGGCAATTATGCTCATAATCTACTACCTGGTGTATTTATAATAAAGGGAGAGAAAAGAGTTGAAGGGGTTACAGGGGACTACCGCAGCTAGCGGCAAGATAGTATTTTTCATTGATTGGGGTACCAGGTAGTGGATTATGAACATAATTGCCGGTCCCCAAAATTTGGCGTGGTGTTTAGCCCGTATATTTAAATTTATAATAAAGGGAGAGAAAAGAGTTGAAGGGGTTAAAGGGGACTACCGCAGCTGGCGGTAAGATAGTATTTTTCATTGATTGGGGTACCAGGTAGTGCATTATGATCATAATTGCCGGTCCCCACAATTTGGCGTGGTGTTTAGGCCGTATATTTAAATTTATAACAGAGAGAGAGAAAAGAGATGAAGGGGTTAGAGGGGACCACCACTACTGGTGGCAAGATAGTACTTCTCAGGGGACTCTAGAGGATCCCCTCAGTTGCTGACAAGTCAGTTTTTTCATTGTTTGAGGTTTTAAGTACTCGAATTTGAACATAATTGCAAATCTTCACATCATCTTAGCATGCATTCCATTGATTTCCTATGGAAATAAGAGGGGTGGGGGTAAAAAAAAATTGGACCAAAAATTGGCCCGGCAAGATCCGGATCCTTATTCTGGGAGCTATTCTTAGCCCAAATCCATTGTCAGAATTCGGTCCTCAGATTTTGCATACTCAACTACCTCCAGCGCCCGCTCTAAATATTAAAATTAATGTATTAAAACATTTTATATTATTTAATTTAGTTTATAAGAGCTCTTATAAACTAAATAAAATGGATATCGATATCCAAGATAAAAACGAACCTTGAAATTAGCTTAGAAAACTAGCTAATAACAAGCTAAAAACAAGCTAATAATAAGCTAATAATAAGCTAATAATAAGCTAATAATAAGCTAGAAATAAGATAGCAGCAACCTAAGGAAACTAGCTAATAACAAGCTAATAATAAGCTAATAATAAGCTAATAACAAGCTAATAATAAGCTAAGAATAAGCTAATAATAAGCTAGAAATAAGCTAAGAATAAGCTAATAATAAGCTAGAAATAAGCTTAAAAAACTATCTTAGACTCTAAGCTTAAATAAAGCTAATTCTAAGCTAATAACTTGTCCGACTAAGATAAATTTCTACCTGGGTTATTTGTAAATATTTCAATTGGGGGTCCAGGCATTCTTATTTAAGCCATTTGATATCCAACCCGCGATCCTTGGTTTAGAAGGCCAGAACGCTACCAACTACACCAAGCTCGAGGGCAATATTCTTTTCATATTACATTTTCCTCATAAACAAATAAATCTTATTAAAAATCTGAATTATCGAAGAAAATATCCTGAAATATGCCACTGTCAAAAAAATAAAACAAAAGTGCTATGTGATGCGCCTTTTTTTAATCAATTAAAAAATAGAAACGCATGCGTAGGCCTGCCTGCCTGCCTCGTTGTAGCCTCCATACAGGGCACTCATAAATCATTCTAACAGATTTAAATTGAACAATCTCTTTTACAGAAATGGCCGAATTAAATACTTAAAAATGTAAATAAAGGATACAGAGATACAGACAATGCGAAATTTATGGATAGAGGAGATTAAAAAAAAAAAAAATGAATATAAGAGAATTAGATTCAATAATATTGTATGTGTGCGAGTTATTTAACGAGTAATCGATTTATTGGAGTTACAATTATATTTGATAGCTTTTACACGTAAGCTTATAATAGGATGATTGCAAAAATATTAGAAGGTAGGCAAGAAACAGGCCCGGGTTTAAATCGGCACTACAAATTATTTTTTACTTTCTCGTATAGAATATAAAGAGAAAATATTGTAGCCTAATCGTAACAAAAATCGACTTCGAGATTTTGATGTTTCTCCACGTTTTAGACCTCCCTGAATCCAAAAATACCATTTTGGGAATTACGTCTGGGTGTGTGTGTGTGTGTGGGAACACGATTGCCTAAAAACCAAAGCAGCTAGATCGATGAAATTTGGTATATGCTCCTTACACTAAAATTGTAGTTTTTTATCAACTTTTGGAGTAAATACGTCACTTGGAAGTAGTACTTTACCTAATAAATTTTGAAATTTTCAATTTCTTTGTTATATTATGATAAAATACTCAATTTTACAAAGTCTTTATTCTTTGATATTTTCCCGAAAACTGAATAGTTTTTGAAATAATCACAGAAGAAAACAACATTTTTCGTAAATTTTGGAAAGAAAAATCAAATCAAAATCATACAGGTGTCATTAAAAAACATGTAAATATAAACAAATGAATTCGTTACACAAATGGATTTGTTTCAAAATTTTTGAAAAAATTTATTAGGTAAAGTACTACTTCCAAGTGACGTATTTACTCCAAAAGTTGATAGAAATCGACAATTTTAGTGTAAGGAGCATCCTAGCTTTCAATACGGCCAATAAAATTCAATATTTAGTATACGTAATATTACCGGTAATAAGGCTACAGTAATCAAATTTTTAAATTGTCGCTAATTACCAGTAAAAAATTACGGGTCTACGCTCTCCAATCCCAAAATGTTTTTTTCTATTACTTTTATTTATAAATATTTAATTATCTACTCTCTCTTTATATCCAAATACTTAATCGTTTAATTCTTCTATTCTAAAAATAAATCATATCATATTAACGTAAGCAACACGCTCTAGTTCTTGAATATTAATTTTATTTTAATCTCTCTAATTTGAATACTTAGCTTTAGTTGGGTGACTGACTAATTCATAGAAGCCAATCCAATATCGAAACGGTTTGTGTAACGTTAAGTAGGAGGTGGCTGCATACACGTATTGCATATGTATATGGTGTTGGTTGACATGCAGAGAGAGTGAGCAGCCTAATCGCCTAATCACCTAACAGGTGTGCCTGATGCCTCTCTCTCTCTGTTGAGTTCCTTCCTTCCTTCCTTCCTGAGTAGATGCTCATTTGCAAACCGAAACCGCTACTACTAGGGGGTGGGTGGTCGTCGTTCTAAGGAGAGAGCAATTATTAAGTTTTCATTATGAAATCAATCAAGGGAATTCGAAATGGAACAGCAGTTGAGTAAGAGGGTCCATTAATGGAGTCGGCTACATACACCTGTTGGAAACTCTCTCATGTATTTAGTTTTAATTAGGGACTTTGTATTTTATTAACAAAGTACTGACATTTTTTTGTCATTATGGAGTATTTTTTTTTTTGCGTCTATTCAAAAAAACTGCTTGTTACCACGTGACATATATTTAGTTTCCGACCCCCGAGTAAAAATGATTAAAAATGATCGAAGGATCCACACGCCCGCAACAGTTCTGCTTGGTGAACATTGAAGGATACACACGCCCTCAGCAGGGCACACATTTTTCTTCTGGTCACACTCTAAGCCTCGGACCAGACTTGGTCCAATAGTATTATATTATTAAACCGAGCCTTGGGAAGTCACCAATGGACCAAGCCTGGTCCGAGGCTTGGCCCAATGGTTAATTGACCCATCATATAATTAAAAAAAAAATTAAATTAAATCAAGTACTATTAATTGAAAAAATAGTAATATATATTTTAAATCTGGTGATTGTTTGATAAAGTTTATTTAGCTAAAATAAAAGGCAAATCAAATAGCTTAAAAGAGAGTCATATCAATATAACAACTGTGTACGAGAGCGTAAAGGCATTGACAAATGAAGAACAAAACCAAAAGCTCGAGTTCAAATCTCTCGAGAAACAACTTTTTTTTCCTCGAGGCTTGGATCGACCATCCATTTTTTGTTTTCCAAGGCTTGGGCCAACCTTGGATTTTTTGATTCCCAAGGCTGGGTACATTGTTATCATTCCAAGGCTTGGACCAAGCCTCGTCCAATGGTTAGACAAGGCTTGCCCCAAGCCTCGCCCAATGCTCGACGATTGGTCCAAGCCTGGTCCGAGGCTTGGCCCAATTGTGTATTCCTACCAGGGTTTCTCTCTATATATTATCATATATTGGTAAGAGTAAGTAAGAAGAAATGACAAGCGGGAAATTATTCGCCATTCTTTATTTTCTTTTTTTTTTTACCCCAATTTCAGAGCACCCCCTGCTCCTCCCTCTCAATCAGGAACAGATATTCGTTTCTCATATATTTATTTTTTTTATTATTATAAACTCCCTTGTTTACGCTCATATTTTTGACAGGTGCTCAGATAGAAAGAGAGAGAGAGGGTGAGAAAATTTAAAAAAGAAGAAATCACAATTTTCTGTATATATAAATATAAAATGACAAGTGAACATCGATTCAGTTGTGTGGGGAGATGCTGGCTCGGATTCTAATATGGATACTGCCGGGATGATTGAAATTGCGAATTCTATTTTTCATATATTTTATATTCCAAGAAAAAAAAAAAATTCTTATGCACAATCTCAAAATTCTAGTTATATATGTATAATAATATAATATCATATGACGTAAAAATAAAGGATGCCGCGTGGAAACTTCCTAATTTTAAAAAATTTTAAAACAAAAAATATTGGATATTCATTCCCTGCTCGGCCTCTTCCTTCAGCAAATGTCCAATTTAAAAAAAAGAATTCACAAAATTAAAATAAATTTGTTTCATTCATTTAATTCAATTGATATACAGGGTTATTACAACTGATTGAAACGATTTCATAAATTCACTGTAGCTCCATTCATTGACATATGGTCACGACACACTACAGATACGTAGAAAAACTCATAAGTTTTGTTCGACTGAAGCTGCACTTCAGGTTTCTGCCGCCAGAGCGCTCGAGAGCGCAGTGAGACAAAATGGCGACAGGAGCCGAGAAAGCGTATGTCGTGCTTGAAATGCACTCACATCAGTCAGTCATAACAGTGCAACGACACTTCAGGACGAAGTTCACCAAAGATCCACCAACTGCTAACTCCATTCGGCGATGGTATGCGCAGTTTAAAGCTTCTGGATGCCTCTGTAAGGGGAAATCAACGGGTCGGCCTGCAGTGAGCGAAGAAACGGTTGAACGCGTGCGGGCAAGTTTCACGCGTAGCCCCCGGAAGTCGACGAATAAAGCAAGCAGGGAGCTAAACGTACCACAGCCGACGGTTTGGAAAATCTTACAGAAAAGGCTAAAGCAGAAGCCTTACCTTACTTGATTATCGGCTTGATGTCTGCCGAATCACTAAAGGGGCACATATCGAACATTTGTGAATGCCTAAAAAAACTTTTTGAGTTTTTGTATGTGTGTGCAAAGCATTGTGAAAATATCTCAAATAATAAAGTTATTGTAGAGCTGTGAAATCGCTTCAATCATTTGTAATAACCCTGTATTTCATCTGGGGGCTCGCTTGTGAAGTGGGCTAGGGTGTCGGCTTCTGCAAAGAAGATCCCTGTTCAAATCCTTGGCGTGCTGGATTTTTCATTAAATGAATTTATTTTTACACTACTTAAAAACACATACATTTATCATACTTATAAGAATCCTACTTAATCCTAAGGTTACTCCTTGAGGCTTGTCATTTCAAGTTCTCAAATTATTTAGCTGAAATGAATTTCCATAGAAATTCAAGAAAATGTTTTCATTTTTCTAGAAAGAGTTGCTGTGACATCCCGTCCTGTGGAAGGGACCTAAAGAAGATTCCCTCTCAGTGATGCATTCTTCGAAAGGAGTAGCTGCTGAGGGAGTCCCTCCTCAATTAGGACCTAGCATAGAAGAGAGGTTGGATAAAAGGCCGGGTGAAACCAGAAATAAGGGATTAGTTCACTAGCTAGAAACGAGGAGATAGGGAATAAATGTAACTTCACGGGGTGCCGGTAGATGGCTACGGCCAGAGGCCGGTTGGGTTTGAGGTGTGTGTCTTCGTGCACTTAAGCACCTCTGGCAAATAAACGGGGATCCCGATGGTAATTTCAAATAATAATAAAAAAGATGTTTTCATTTTTGTGGCCCTTTGTTGGATTTTATTTTAACCCATTTTTACGTGATTGAGAGGCAAATTTATTCTTGGGCCACCTATCCACATCTTGACATTGCTTAACAAATTTAATTGAAAATCTGAGGTGCTAAACTAATCTCCAATCTAATTCAGATCTTTTGATAGTCTATAATAAGTTTTTTTCTCCCTTCTATGCGACTTGCTTCTACTCTATGCCTATATTTAATTTAATAATAATATAATATATGGAATTAGAGCTTTCAAGTTTAATTCATTACAACTCAAACACTTTCTGCCATATATACATGTAATGGCAACATGACATTTCATAAATTTCGACAATAATAATAATAAGGAGACATTTCATTTCTAATTCATCTTTCTTAATTAAAATTACATCTCACATACAAATTGTAATGGAAGACGCCACCCCCTCCCCCTCCCCCTCCTCTACCACCACACACACATTTAAATTAATAATATTTTGGTTTATTTTAAATTCAAATATTGCAATAACATAGCGAATGAAACTTGCTTCTCTTTCTTTAATTTAATTTGCAATTCCCAAGAGATATTAAAGTCCCTATCGGGCCCAGAGGAGCCTCTATGGGACAGAAAATTTTAGTTCTAATGCTATAATTTGAATCAAACAAAAGTTGTTTATTAATGCTAATTTGAATCCGCCACTAAATCATTATTACACCCATTACTATCCCTTCCCTAATACGTAATCATATAAACTTTTTAATTAGAGGAAAAAAGAAAGAAAATCGAGATTTTTCATACCAATGCAAAGATTAAATTAAAAATTAAATATATAAATTAAACACTAGGTTATTTGTTTCAAAGGTTTTATTAATTAAAAACACTTGATACGTATTTCGACTATTACTTGTTATCATCAGAAGTGATTACATTCTAATGCATTCTAATACATGAATGTAATAAAAACTTGCCTTTGAGGGCGGAGGGGGGGGGCAAAGCTCAACTAGGGCGCCGATTGTTTAAGTTTTAATATAATTTAAAAGAAAACTATCAATTTTTTGGTCAATCTATGAAAAGAATATGATAAAATCACCGTTCCTGGGCTATATCTTAGATGCCCTAGGGCGCCTATGTCGGTATCGAGGGGCGCCAAAAGCTTGATGCGCCTGGGGCGGAGGGGGCAAACGCCCCCTTTGTCCCCACCTAGTTACGCTACTGAATAAAACCTTTAGGGGGCTCGCCGGTGTAGTGACCAAATGGCTTGAATAAAATCATCGGACTGCCTGGGGTCCGAACCCGCGACGTTCGGTATAGAAGGTAGGCACGCTACCGACTACTCCAAGCCCCGTGGGCATTCTATGAACATAAACAAATCCTCAATCAGGCACTGAATTGGAATGGAATAATAATAATTTTCATATGCAGATATAATAATAAGGCAAATAAGTGTGCACATTGCTTTCGGCCCCACAAAAAATTAAAATTATCAATAGAGTTTTTATCAAATTCATTTAAAAATGTTAAATTTTCATTCACTTGACTTAGTTAAAATAAAATATTCCAATCTGTTATTAAAAGATAATCTTCATAAAAATAGAAATTAATACAAATATTAATTTATATATTAAGAGGAAATTATTTGACTTCCCTCATTATTCTGATTGTATCTTCAACTAAAAAGAACAACGTTTTTAAATATTACCAAGAAATTTTAAAACCTGTATATATCATCATATTATCTAAATAGAATACATAGAATAAATAATGTCATCTATGTATCATTATACTGACTTAACTCTCTCTCACCAGAACGTAAGTCTTGGTATAAACTAAAATTGTCATCTTTATTTTGAAATCAATACTCTATATATGTATTCTATTTTTAGTGTTCACTGAAAATGGGTGAATAAATTTTACCCGAAACGTCTGAACGTTCACAGAGTATCGAGAGTGTTTTTAATTTTGGCTGCCTGCATTTCCATATCCTATTTAATAATAATTTTCTTTTCACAATTAAGAAGAAAAGGCGATGGTCCGCTGCAGGTGTGCCCGAGCCAGCTGTAGGAAGGTTCAGGGGGCGAAGCCCCCGGATAGGCGCGAAGCCCGCCGAAAATCAACTGTTTACACACACTAGTGAATCCTGATCTCGATAGTAATATGAAAGGTGGCAGGGAGGAGAGGAAAGTGGTTTAATCCGAAACCACTTTCTTCATAAAATGAAAATATATGTGGATGAAATATAAGGGTGTAGGTTAATTGCAAAACAAAAATTCTTTTTATTTATATTTCTCCCAGAAGAAAAAAATAATCTCGTTCTCTTTTAACAAGCGAAATAAACAGGCTGTCCTTAAAATGGATGCTCTTTATCTACGAAAATTTTTTTATAATTTATTTTGAATCCCCAAGCGAAAGATCGTCCTCTTCTATCCTGTTTCTGGATTTTTTTTTTTTTTAATTAATGCCACGTCTCTTCTTGGCGATGTGTTTATTTTGGTTCTTGAGATTGAATCCCCCCCCCCCTCCCCTCTCGTCTTCTAGCTTGGCCTAAATCTTTTTCCCTTCTTCTTCTTGGTCCTTTTGAAGCCCTTCTTCTCATTTCAAAATATTTTTCCTCTGATTGTGGTTGTCTTCTTTTTCCTCTTTTTTAATTAAATAAATGTATTTTAGAATCCAAACGATTAGGCCCATTTGGTAAAAAAATATATATATATATTGGGCTATTTGTTATTCCATATCAATTATCGTACGTTTGCTTTGTTTTAAAGGGATTTTATTTTAGATCCTATACTATTTTTTGGCATTCAATATAATTAGTCAAATTTTTTTCACTCGAGACGGGACTTGACCCCCAACCCAAGAGGCGAGATCTTTCTTCAGAGGAACAAAAAAATTAATTATTTAGAAATTATTTTAAAAACTAAAATTATTCTTTTCGGCTCTTTGCCATTCTCAGGCCTGCAAAGAACAAAAATAATTTTTTTAAATATTTTAATACAAGAAAATTTAAACAAAAGCGGAAAAGGAGTTAATTTAATAGATGCTCCTCTCCTTACCTGTTTATATAATATTAATCGCTGGGAATTTAAAAAAAATTAAAAAAATTGTACAATTTTTGCTCAATAGATGTCACTTTTAACTGCATGTCTTAATTTCACTCATATAACATCTATAAGCTTATTTTGCCATTCAATTCCATCACACATTTTTTTAAAAATTATTATAATATGAATGTACCATCTATTGCAATTGTATTGAGAATAAAGCCCGGAAGTCAGGCAGCCCAAATGGCAGCTGGTCTGTCTAACAATGAAATATCTTTTTCAAAGCAGACAATAGAGCGATCGGCCTTTATTACCATAAAAATTTATTTTTTTAATATATTAGTGAACGTGTGCCATTTGGGCTGCCTAACTGCCGGGCTTTATTCTTAATACTATTGCAATAGATGGTATGTTCTATCCAATTTAGTTGATTGTACTGAAGATGATTCTATATCACTGGAATCGAATTATTTACAAATAAACGGATAATACGCAAAAGTATTTGGCCGATTTCAACCTCCGAACTCTTTTTGTTCTTGAGATATTTTGTTCACAGACAGACAGACAGACCATGTTACGAAAACCACTTTTTTTGGTTTCAGGGGACCTCAAAACGTGTATATCCATCAAAATCTCGACATTGAATTTTTGACATGAATCCAATACTTTCTCTTTTTCATATATAGAGGTAAGAGAAAGTAAAAACCTTTTTCCCCTCTTTGAACCTTTGAATTGAAATTAGTTTTTGTTACATGACCACTAACACAAGAACTTCACCACTATGCTAAAGCCCAGAAACGATTTGTCTCAAGAATTGTGGCACATAATTAAAGAATGAGGGGGACGAAACGCCGAAGTGGGCGGCGCGGCTAGTTAGTATATTGATTTTAAAAACAAATTAATTAATCAACTTTAAAATAAAGTACATACTTAACTTGATTCTTACGGGAATGAAATATAATTTTCTTTAATATAATTAAAAAATTTTTTTGCAGCTATTTCCTTAAATATTTCATATCATATTATCCTGAATTTAATATGGCTGCTCTAATTATTTGAAAATTTTATGAGAAAATATAAAATTTTTTAATAGACTAAAGTAGCTTGTGTTCTTGTTAACTCTTTATAAATATATCTCCTCTCTCGGTTGATAAATTAAAACTATTTATACGTCAGCCATTAAAAAAAATAAAACTTTAATGTAGTTGGAATTGGGTTAAGAAAGACATCAAGGAAATTGCAATAGAAGTCAATTTTTCTCTTAATTTTATAGCATAAAAGCTTTTACTTTATTTACCTGTCACAATTTTGTGAAATATAAATATGCTTGATGTGGCTCAAACACGACACCAACTAAACATCCAATTGATAACCTCCAACCAACACATTAATTATTATTATTAATAATATGAGGGATAGGCAAAAAAAAGTTTGAAAAAAATGATCATGTTGCTCGTGCTTGTTATCTGCTTTAACCCATTTCTTCCCGGCGTTGCGTATACGCATAACGAAGTTTAACTTCTCAAAATGCAGTCATCATTCATTTGTTAAAAGGCATTCATAAGCTTTCTTTTCATGTATTTACATTTCAAAATAATGAATTTATTGTTATTATTAATCACATATTAATTAAGAAATTTTTAAAATAAGCTTAGATGATTTATTTAAAAAGCAACTGTCAAATTAGTTCAGCATTCTTGCAATAGATGGCAGGCTAGTCTAACAGACGATATAGTATTAGCCTATATCTGGCCTATATTTATATATTTTTATGCTTTTATAAAAGATACATAATATATAATAACATTTATAAAGTATTTATTGTTAAAAGATCAATGAAAATCAACCAAATGCATTAAATATTATTAGCTAAATATTCTTCGAGATCTATTATTTGAATAAGATAATAGTATTCAAAATACCTCGATTCGGACTTTAACTGAGTCATAGATATATTCAACAAGACATGTGAGTGTTTTTTATTGGTGAGGCCAAACATCCCATGGCCCCCGGGAATCGAACCCAGGATCTCCGCCTTTCCGGGGCATAGGCGTGCTATCTATCCATTGCACCAGGCCACCGGACCCTCGACCTGCACCAATAAAACTCACTTCCCCTTATATGCAGTTAGTCGCGCAAGTTACTAACTCGTAACGAAAACGTGAAAAACTTTAAAGAAAAATTTTCCACTTTCCCGGGGGCCATGGGATGTTTGGCCTCATCAATAAAAAACACTCACATGTCTTGTTAAATATTATTAGCTACCATTCTGACATCTCTTGGCAAATTTTTGAATTACTTGATTTTTTGGGCATACTTTTTATAACACACTACGCCATCTTATCGGGAAAAACATGCGTAACACCTTCGGTCCTATTCCGCCTTAAAAATGTATTTTTAAAGAAAAAAAAAACGAGGGTGAATAACGAAACAAAATAAAGCGATCATTTGTTCAGGTCACGAATCACCAACCAGCTATTCAAGAGCGTTTCTTCTGTCGTTTGTACAGAATTTTTTATTACTTATCTACATAATCTCAGTAACGCGCATATACTACATACATACGAAATTGTATTAACCATTTGCGATGTAGATGATCGGTCTTTTTCTAGTCTCTCTCTTCTAGGTTAATAGCTTTGCAATAATCCTGCATTCTATGGCTGAAACGTGATATTTGACCAACTAAAAAAATTTTTCTCTTTCAAAAAGTATATTGAGAAAATATGCTAATTTTTATATATTTTAAATGGAGATAAATTTTTTTACTTTAGCATCTATTATAGGTTTAAAATAAAGAAAAGATTGGCTCGAGTTAGTTTTAGTCAGGCGTTAATAATATATTAGTCAGGCTTTGCACTGTAAAAAAAATTTTGGTGATTTTACGAAAGAAATAAATGAAACTAATTCATTTTAATTCCTAAAAAGAGACAATTTTTCCCAAACGGATAAAAAATGGAATGTCAAAATCTTTTTTTTTTTTTAGAATTTTTCAGTTTTAAAGAATAATATTATTTATCCTATTGGTCGGAAAAAAAGAACAAAAGATATCTCGCTCTCTAATTCAGACATGTGACGAATCGGCATTCCTAGCCCAAATGACATTGGAGCCTGCCTGGCCTTTATACCTGGTTCGATAATTTATTCCTTGATATATCGACGATGTCGTCAATTGAAGTGGGGGAAAAAAAAGGGAAAAATTTAAATGATATGAAAAATTACGGGAGGATTAAATTGAAATTGGGGATCATTTTCTGAGTAATATTCATGAGTTGATCGCAGTAGCGTAGCCAGGATTTCTGCTTGGGGGGGGGCCCAAAAATTTTTGAACCCCCCCCCCCCTTTTCCAAGAAACTTAAAGTGGAGAAATTTTTTTAGATAATATAATAATTATAAATAAAAAACAAATAAAAAAAAAATTTTTTTTTCTTGAAATAAAAAATAATTTTAATACAAAATTCGTAAATATTAGAGATTTTTTCAATTATTTATAAGTTTTTTTTTAGATTTTAGAATTTAGGAGAGTTAATAAAATAATTATTAAAAAAAAAAAAAACATTAGGGAAAACAATAGGTATTTTTTTTGTTTTGGAGAAGGCTTTGGGGGGGCCCGGCCCCCGGCCCCCCCCCTGAATACGCCACTGGTTGATCGCATAGTCTAATAAAAAGATCATTTTTCTTTCTTAAAACTCCAGAGGTGTCCAAACCCGGCCCGACAGATAGTTTTATCCGGTCAGCGGAAGTTTTTGATTTTTCAAGTCGAAAATTGATACTTTCTCTCTCTATATATTAACATATATATATATATATATATATATATATATATATATGAGGTAAGAGAAAGTAAAAGAAAAAAATGAAAAGATTATAGGGAATAATAAAAAATCTGGTGTGACTGGCGCACAGCACACAACTTTCTCTTACCTTCGGTAATCGAAAGTTGTGTACTGTGCTTGTCACACCAGATTTTTTGTGTCGACATATATTTAGTTTCCGACAGCACGGAACATTTGAATTCAAGAAGTAAAATTTATAAGTATGGGAAAATATTTATATTTTGTTACCATGGCAACCATTTCTCCTATCTTTCCTATGAAGATACAAGAGTAAAGTGGTCTTCAGAAGATTTCAATCGCAAAATGAGAATATACATTTTAAAGAGCATCTAAAAAATAATTGATTTTTGAATTTTAAAAAAAATCGTTGGAGCAAATTTTGAGAAAATCGAAAAAAACTGAAAAAGTACATCAGTAAAGTACTAGTACTCTTTGGCCGATTTTGTTCAAAAGCTTATTTTCAGCGTCCATGGGGGTGCCTAACTTAAATATAAAATTTCAACCTCCTAGCTCAATTCCTTCATGCTTAAAATCTGTACACACACCCAGACACACCCACCCACACACACACGCACACACACACACACACACACACAGACAGACCATGTCGCGAAACCCACTTTTTTGGACTCAGGGGACCTCAAAACGTGAAGATCCATCAAAATCTCGACATCGAATTTTTGACATGAATCCAATACTTTCTCTCTCTATATATTTACATATATAATAGGTAAGAGAAAGTAAAAAAGGCTTTGTAAATTTATTTAAAATAATAAAAATGGGGGGACATATTCATAACATTTTACTTTTACATTCAAAATCCTTTTGACTGCAATGTTCCAAATCAGTCCAAATTCCAAGTCAGTTTCAAATGAAAATTATTGAACTTCAAGCTAACAATCAAATACAAGGAAGGAAACTTGGTCGATTCTTATAAATATTTGGATTCAAAAGTGTTTCCAACAATTTAAAAACAATTTGCTTGTAAATTTATTTCCACTAACCGCGCTGCCCGCCTTCGCCCCTAGCCGGGGGGCTTCGCCCCTCTGGACCCCCCTCCAGCTGGCTCGGGCCCGCCTGTGACGGTCCCTGGCCTTTTCTTCTTAATTTTCCTTGAAATTATTCCATTCCAATTCAGTCCCTGCTTGAGGATTAGTTTACATTCATAGAATACGCAAATGCAAAGAATACATAAATATTTTTCTATACATTTCCTATGGGAGAAATCGTAACTTTAAGAATTAATAACTCAAAAAGTTATAGGAATTTCGGGATGAAAATAATTTTCCTATAATGACGAGAAGGTCCTCTTTATGCATATAAAATTTCATTTCAAAATTCCAAAGGGAAGTTGCCTAAATAGAGCGTGACAGACTGACAGACAGTCGGACGGACAAACAGACAGACATTAGAGAATTATATATATATATATATATATATATATATAATGATGTTTGGGACTACCTCTATGTGCGAACAAACATTTTCCAAGATGAAGTATTTGAAATCAAAGTACAGGGCATATTTATCAGATGATCATTTACAATCACTTCTTGTAATGGTGTGACAGACAGAGAGGGGGGGGGGAGAATCACGAAGCTAGTCAGCTCTCCATTATTATATAAATATAATTTTAAATTTTAATAAACCGATGGCAACGGGGATATTCCACAAGGTAGCTTCTTGGGGCCACTCATCCGACGTGCTTCGTTTTGTTTGACCCGAAAGATCTTGGTGGCTGTTTCTCTAATCTTCAACCAGGACCCCTCAGCCTGGAATTCTTTTAATAATAATAGATAGGTAATAAAACAGAGCTAACCACGAATGGCGTCGAAATTTCTCTCAAGTGCATCCTTTTGGTATTTCAATTTCAATAGATTTTCTCTTTTTATGGGATAGAGAGAGATAGAGAAAAAAAAGGTGGAAGAAAGGTATGAGGCTCATAAAATAGAGATAATAAATTAAAAAAAAAGAAGAAGCCTTAAAAAAAGAAATTAGGTCAGATAATTACTTAAATTGATTTTTTTTATAACTACCCTTAAAATAATTTAATTTGCATTTATTTCATTTTACTTTCTCTTACCTATATATGTATCGGTCATTCCTATGAAAACGCATATTAACTAGTCACAGTTTTTTTTTTTTTTTTTGTTAAATACTACATATATTGTTGTATATTTTTGAAAACTACATCTAATATTAACAATAAATAAAAGTAAGTAATCAACTTTGATAGTTCAACATGAAATCTAGTATTAAAAGTGTCCACAGACTATGATTTGTCATGTCCGTGGACTGTCACAGCCTCAAATTTTGATCAAGAACTAGAATTTTTTATTTATATTTAATTACATTTGAGGAAACAAATTATAATTCAAATAACTTAAGTAAAAACAAATAAGATAATGAAGTGATTATATAAATAATAATAATTTGATTCACTTTTATAATCAGTGGTATAATGTCACAGGATTCAACATCATGTCCGTGGACAAATACTAGTCTCTCGTTTGACTTCAGCAGTACTTGTTGGAGAAGAAGGAAAGCCATCTAGGATTCAGACAGAGTTGATCTGTTGTAATTATTATTTGGTGTGTTGCCAGTTTTTTTGGAAATTTCCCAAGTAAAGTTAAAGTGTGAACCTCAAGTCATCAGGTCTGTGGTCAAAATTAAAGTATTTAACAACATTTAAATCGTGATAGTCCCTGGTGTACTTGTTTAGTTTACTTTCCAAATATCCTTTTTGCATGCTTCTAACCTCATCTGTGAAGATATGAAAAATTATTTTCCTAGAAAACATCATGTCCATGGACATCATGTACTATTATTTGCTTAAAAAATAGAAATAGTGCTTAATGAGCTTGACCATTACCTTTATATTACTTATGATGCCAAATACTAAACATAACTACCTTTATTTGATTTATTTTGAAAGCAAAATAAGAATATATATTTTAAAGAGCATCTAAAAAATAATTGATTTTTGAATTTTAATCAAACTCATTGGAGCGAATTTTAGTTATACACCTTGCTTCGGTAGAATACTATTTGATTCAATTAATTTATAAATTCATTCAAGATGACAGAGAGGCGTTCGTTCTTTCGTGTAAGGAACGTTTTTTTACTTTCTCTTACCTATGTATATATGTAATATATATATAGAGAGAAAGTATTGGATTCATGTCAAAAATTCGATGTCGAGATTTTGATGGATCTTCACGTTTTGAGGTCCCCTGAATCCAAAAAAGTGGTTTTCGCGACATGGTCTGTCTGTGTGTGTGTGTGTGTGTCGTGTGTGTGTGTGTGTCTGTGAACAAAATATTTCAAGAACGAAAAGAGTTAGGAGGTTGAAATTGTATATTTAAGTTAGGCACCCCCATGGGACGTGACACGAAGCTTTTGAACAAAATTGGCCAAAAAGTACTAGTACTTTACTGATGCACTTTTTCAGTTTTTTTCGATTTTCTCTAAATTTGCTCCAACGATTTTTTTTAAATTCAAAAATCAATTATTTTTTAGATGATCTTTAAAATGTATATTCTTATTTTGTGATTGAAATCTTCTGAAGACCACTTTACTCTTGTACTCCATAGAAAAGATAGGAGAAATGGTTGCCATGGTAACAAAATATAAATATTTTGCCATACTTATAAATTTTACATCTTGAAAATCGAATGTACCGTACTGTCGGAAACTAAATATATCTCAACACAAAAATCTGGTGTGACAAGCACAGAACACAACTTTCGATTACCGAAGGTAAGAGAAAGTTGTGTGCTGTGCGCCAGTCACACCAGATTTTTTTTTTTTGAGTATTATGTAATTTATTGTTGATTGATGATTGAAACTATCCATGGCTTTCTTCAATTTTTCACCAGTGACTGACTGACTGCTTAAAAAAAAAAACTAACACCATTAATAAAAATAAACATCAAAGTTGATTGTATGTAGAAGAGAGAGTGTAATTAATTACGTATAGAGCAATCAAATCAAAGCACAAGCTGCCTACAAAAATAACGCGAAAGATATTAATAATATTTTATAAAATTGATAAAATCGCTAATTAGATAATCTGAATTTTTAGAATCCATATGTGTAGATGTGGTGGCGAAAAACAAAAAGGTGGGCTGATCTTGACATAATATTGAGAAAAGTAGATTTATAGCTGGATAAAATTATTTAGAAACAGGATGAATAAAGAAGAGCAGCTAGTATTTGTTTCATTTATTTAAGGCCCATTAAGCTGACGTTTCAGTCTCGGTAGAGACCATCTTCAGAGCTACAACATAGCTAGAAAAGCGCAAATCTTTAAAATTACAATTTCATTCCAATCATGAGAAATATCACAAAAATATAAAAATTATATATATATACCTTATGGGCTGTCAATATGAGACAAATTTAAAAAAACTCAATTATATAATTCATAACCATTAAGTTATAATAAAGTATATAAATAGATACAAATTAATATACATAGGTTTGAAACAATTGAGTCTATTATTGGAAGAGCTCTTCCAACACCTTAACATTTCATCAGAAGGTCTAGAGAGGTGAAAAGTTCAAAAACAAGAACATTTGGTTCCAAGGGGGCATGTGGGGAGGATTTTCTCCCTCAAATTGCAAAAAAATCATTAAAAATGTTCGATTTTTTCTGTTTTTTTCGCAGTTTTTTCACTGCTTTTCTACATATTCCAGCTAACAGACCTCCCTCTACCCTTCCTTAAACATCCCTCAACAAAGAAAAATATATAAAGCGAGTCAGGTGTGAGCGAGGGGGCTGTCCCTCTGAAAACGGTACGTGGTAGGGGAAAACGGAGGTCATATTTGGATGCAGGAGGTCATTTTACTTAAGAACCTGAAGGAATTATCTCGAGGCTTGAAAAAAATTTCATTTTGTCGAGTAGTGTAATTTGTTTTTTTCTGATATCGATGGCTGGATATTGTGACCTGATGCCAACAACCTTTATAAATAAATAAAATTTTTAGTATATTCAAGAAACAGTTCAAGCAAATTTTCTCAATTCTCGAAGGTTTACTTTGAAGTTTGCAAGGTGGACGTGCAGACATTTAAATAATTTTAAACAATTATTTTTCAGAAATTTTATTAGCTGACAACTGATTGCAATGTACAGTTTCGGCCATCTAGTGTGACCATCATCAGGCCTGGAATATATATCAAATATACTTTAAAATACAGGTCATTACATTTCAGTCAGCTAATAAAATTTCTGAAAAATAATTGTTTAAAATTATTTAAATGTCTGCACGTCCACCTTGCAAACTTCAAAGTAAACCTTCGAGGATTGAGAAATATTTTTAGTGTAGATGGTAGAGTTGTTTAATACATAGTGCTGCTTGGTGACCATGGATTTGAGCTATATGCCGGAAAGATTGCATTTCGCTGTACGGTGTTTCTTATGGTTGAAGCTGACTGAAGATAATATTTTCTTTGGCTGGAGACTGTGTATATTATTAGTGCTGGGTAGGCAGCCAGGGTTAGGAATAAAACACAAATTTTATTTCATTCTCCTCGTCGACGTTTTGGGTGCTAATTTGCTAATGCCAAAAATGTCGACCAGGTCCTGAGGAAGGGGGCGATTAGCACCCGAAACGTCGACGAGCAGAATGAAATATAATTTGTGTATTATTTCTAATCCTGGCTGCCTACCCAGCACCAATAATATAAATATTTTTATTTTTTAAAACACACACACTCACATACACATAGTCTTTTCGGCAAATAAGGTCATTTAAGACTTTAAACGATAACCGTTGTATAAATAATTATATTTATTAGGGTCCAGGCATTCTTATTTAAGTATAAATAAATAGATTTTTCTTTTTAAAAAAATTCTACATGAGATTGAATAAAACTATCTACCAGAAAATAGTCTCGTATATTTAATTTTCCTATTAAAAAAAAAAAATAATAAAATTTTTTCATAATATTGAATTGAATATCTCAAGCAGAGAAAGAGAGAGGGAAAGATAGGCATAAGCAATATGTAGAAGAAGAAGAAGGAGAGAGAGCGACCTCGGGCTGCCTACGAGTATTTGATTTATATGTTAATCGGACAAGGAAGGCAGGAGGATGGTGGGTGATACGATGTCACTCCATAAGCCACATGAGGGCGACATCTTGTGACTGTAGGGAGACGACGAAGAGCTGACAAGCCGAGGGATGCTGCGACACGTGATGCAGCCGGACTTGCTGCTGGACCACGGCTCCATTTGCATGGGACAAGCAAACCACCGGCTGCTTGTCCTCCTCCTCCTCCTCCTCCTCCTCCTTTTCAACATTATGTTATATATTATAATCGCAGATTGAGGGATAAAATAATAATAATAAAAAAAAAAATGGAAATCTGAAATTGAGAAAGCAAAAGTTCTTTTCTTATTGCTTACTAGAAGATAAATTTTATATATTCTTAAAAAATAATAAAATGTTATTACTTTCTCTTATATATAATTAGCAACAATCTCAAGTAGATATTTCAAAACAAATTTAATTAATAATACATTTTAGTTGAAAACTCACCAGGACTAAAGTAAATGATGGATTAGGAATAGGTCCATTCAGCCCAATGCTTGTGAGAGTAAATACAAAAAATTCGCTGTGACTGGCGCACAGCACTCTCTCACATCTCTATATATATCTTCTATATATATAAAAATGAAATGGGAAAAATGTATGTATGTATGTAAATATGTATGTATATGTTCTATAAAAATCCACAATTTTCAATGAATCCATTTGAAATTAAGTACACATATAGTACATGGACCAGGGAGTAACGTAGTAATAATTTGAATCTCTTAAATGTTTTGGAAAATTAATTATAATCAAATTTCTTCAATTTGGGAACACAAAATCAACAAATTGGCTAGAAATTGGAGAGCGTCCTTTATGCTATGTGAACCAGCTTCCTACCTGACTATGGGCTGGGGGTGGGGGCTACGCAGCAGTTGAAAAACGAAGAGAGGAAGCAGGTGACTGACCCTTTAAACAGTCATAAACAGACCCTTTTGTGCTGTGCCCAGTCGGACACAGGCTCCTTCCTTAACATCTTAACACTTGCATTGCAACAAGAAATATCCCAAATTATAAATAAACTTGCTCGCTAGGGGCGAGCAAAGGGGTCCAGGGGCGCAGCCCCGCTGGCTAGGCAAGCCCGCCGAAGGCGGGCTTTGCGACTATAATATATATAGAGAGAAAGTACCGGTATTGGATTCATGTCAAAAATTCGATGTCGAGATTTTGATGGATCTTCACGTTTTGAGGTCCCCTGAATCCAAAAAAGTGGTTTTCGCAACATGGTCTGTCTGTGTGTGTGTGTGTGTGGGGGGGGGGGGGGGGGTGTGTGTGTGTTCAATTTTAAGCATGAAGGAATTGAGCTAGGAGGTTGAAATTTTATATTTAAGTTAAACACCCCCGGGACCGGGAAAATAAGCTTTTAATCAAAATCGGCCAAAGAGTACTAGTACTTTACTGATGTACTTTTTCAGTTTTTTTCGATTTTCTCAAAATTTGCTCCAACGATTTTTTTTAAAATTCAAAAATCAATTATTTTTTAGATGCTCTTTAAAATGTATATTCTTATTTTGTGATTGAAATCTTTTGAAGACCACTTTACTCTTGTACAGTGAGGGTCAATATTAAGTCCCACCCATGAGTTTTCTGCTTGTGATTATTTCATTGTTTTTATAAAAGAAAATGAAAATCTTTATTGGAAATTTTCTAGGCTTGAACCATGAAAGTTTCCATTAAAAAATATATAATATTTTTTTTTAAATAATGAAATAATCAGAAGTAGAAGACGCATGAGTGGGACTTAATATTGTCCCTCACTGTACTTCACAGAAAAGATAGGAGAAATGGTTGCCATGGTAACAAAATATAAATATTTTCCCATGTTTATAAATTTTACATCGCCCTCGGGGCTTGGTGTAGAGGTTAGCGTGCTAACCTCGTATACCAAAAGTCGCGGGTTCGGACCCCAGGCAGTCCGATGATTTTATTTAAGCCATTTGGATACCAGATGGCTTAAATAAAAATGCCTGAACCCTCAATATATATTATAGGCCTATATTACTTCAACGGTTATCGTAAAAGTCTTAAATGGCCCGAGTTGCCGAAAAGACTGTGTGAATGTGTGTGTGAGTGTGAATGAGAAAAAGTGTGAATGTTTTTTTTATAAAAAAAAAATTTACATCTTGAATTTTAATATATTGGCGGAAACTAAATGTCGACACGAAAAATCGGTTAGTACACAACTTTCGATTACCGAAGGTAAGAGAAAGTTGAGTGCGAATTCAGGACTTAACGTTATCCACTCGTTGTTGATATGTGGTCCTATTTTATTTAGTGTGAGAAAATATTATTTTTTCAGGGGGAGGGGGTGGAGATTTTTTAATTTTCATTTTTGAGCTGCAAATTTAGGATATTTATTGAAAATTTTCTATTATCGCTGACTACCCGAGTCAAAAAAAGTTCTATTAATAAATACTACTTAATAATATTTTAATACCTAAAATGTATTATTAATTAAATTTGTTTTGAAATATCCACTTGAGATTGTTGCTAATTATTATATAAACCTACCACTTAACCTTTGCGTCTCCAGGGTATTTACAAAATGTTAATTATTATTAATATTAATATTCATCATTTCAATTACCAACGAACGAACTGCACTACCCCTTGGGGCGTCAAATATATTCCAAAAATAATCGACAATTCAAGGGGCAAACGCAAAAGGTTGCCTTTTATAGATTGTCCTCATATATAAATGCTCTCTTTTCTTTCATATTGGATCATAGTACATGTGCTTCCTCTTTTAGTTTGGCTGTAGTAGTAGTGCAGGCCTAATAACTCCTTTGAGTTTGGTAGGTGAAGTCTTCGTATGATATTTAGGTTATTTTTTTTTTAAATTCGTTCTATTCATGCTATTCACAATTTAATCCATTTAATTTATATTAATAGAATTGCAATTTCTGAGTCCCTTTGAGAGTTCCTGTAGGGAATTGAAGGAGGACAGAGTGAATGCGACGATCCTCTTTCCTCCATCCTCTTCTAGTTCTCTATTCAATTCTAAAACAAACAAAAATTCGCCATCTTTTAACTTACTATTTATTTATTTAAAAAAAAAAAGGTCTATATATTTTCCCAATAAATAATTTCGTCACAAAATTATTAAGGTGCGCGTCTCGGGGTCTTTGGGAGATTCCACCGGCCACAATTTTGAAGCTATCGCCCTCGAATTTTTTTTAAATTAAAGCTATTTAAAATATCTACAACTTATAAAAGCCCTTTTTTTGATTTTCGAAAAAATAAATTTTTTTTTTAGATTAATCGCATTAAATAAAAGATATTTTTAAAAAATTCGCTCGATATCTTATAGATAATTAAATTAGTAATCATTGTGTTAAAAAATAATTAATTTTCTACCCTTAAATAATTAGCTGGAAACTGTAAAATGAAATGGAATAAATCCCTTTTTTTCCTATGGGGAAAACTAACGCCATCTCTTGCCGCCTAGAGTAACCCTGTACTGAATCGTCTTCTAACGGCTTTTCGAGACACGCACCTTAAGAAGGATTCTCCCCGACCCCTTCTCGAAACGGTCCTCCCTGCGGCTGACCTTTGGGCAGAGGCGAATTCAAAGATCATACTTTTAGGAAGCGACTTTTACTTCCCTTTGCCTATATTCTGTAGAGGGAGAAAATATTCATATCGCGTTAAAATTCAATGTCGAGATTTTGATGGAAATACACTTTTTGACACCACCCGATTTCAAAAAAGTGAGTTCCCAAAATGGTTTTTCTGTGAATAAAATAAATGAAAAAGAGCTAAGAGGTAGAAATTTGACCCTCCCCTTCTCCTCCTGGTATACAACACTAAGTTTTTGAATAATCTCGGTCAAACAACTAATAGGGAGGCCTACGTACTTTTTGAGTTTTTTTTTTAGATTTTTTCAAAATCACTTGAAACTCAAAAGTTTTTCTTAAAATCAAGGGGGAAAAATCTCAGAATATTCAAAGACAAATTCATCTTTTGCTTAATTTATTTTGATGTGACGAATAATGCCTCATTTAAAACCTTTATTTAAATTATTACTTCTAAAATAAATATTTTTTGGGGGCGGGGGTTGATGATCTTCCAGGAAAGAAAAAAGAATTTTTATTAAATACTTTAATTAAATTCTTGATCAATATTTATATTTGCAGGCAATAGTAATAAGGGGAATTAACTTTAATTAAAAATTATTATTTAATTAAAAGAGCAAATAAATTAATGAAATAAAGGTTAAGAAAATTTTTTTTATTAAAAATTAATTAAAATAAATGAATTATGTTAAAGGTTAATTTTTTTCACTTTTTTTTTGTAACCTAAATATTGATTTAGTAAAGAATAATACAAATCTGGTGTGAATGGTAGGACAGCACACAATTTTCTCTTTCCTTCGGTAATCGAAAGTTGTGTTCTATCCTTGTCACACCAGATATTTTGTGTCGAGATATATTTAGTTCCGCCGATAAATTAGAATTCAAGATGTAAAATTTACAAGTATGGGAAAATATTTATATTTTGTTACCATGGCAACCATTTCTCCTATCTTTTCTATGGAGTACAAGAGTAAAGTGCTCTTCAGAAGATTTCAATGGCAAAATGAGAATATACATTTTAAAGAGCATCTAAAAAATAATAGATTTTTGAATTTTAATCAAAATCGTTAATTTTAAGAAAAAAGTGAAAAAGTGCATCAGTAAAGTACTAGTACTTCCTGGTCGATTTTGTTCAAAAGCTTCGTGTCACGTCCCAGGGGGATACCAAACTTAAATTTAAAATTTCACCCTCCTAGCTCTTTTCGTTCTTGAGATATTTTGTTCACAAACACACAGACAGAGAGACGGACACACAGATAAACAAACACAAAGACAAACCATGTTGTGAAAACCAAATTTTTGGATTCAGGGGAATTCAAAAAACGTGTATATCCATCAAAATCTTGACATCGAATTATTGACATCTGTCTGGGTTCAATATAAAGCATGAAGGAATTGAGCTAGGAGGTTGAAATTTTATATTTAAGTTAAACACCCCCTAGGGCGTGAAAATAAGCTTTTAATCAAAATATTCCAAAAAGTGCCAGTACTTTACTGATGTACTTTTTCACTTTTTTTTTCGATTTTCTCACAATTCGCTCCAACAATTTTGATAAAAATTCATAGATCAACTAGTTTTTAGATGCTCATTAAAATGTATATTCTCATTTTACCCTTGAAATCTTTTGAAGCACACTTTACTCTTGTAGGCCTACTTCATAGGAAAGACAAAAGAAATGGCTGCCATGGTAACAAAATATAAATATTTTTCTCTGTTTATAAATTTTTACTTTCTCTTACCTATGTATATATGTAATATATATAGAGAGAGAAAGTATTGGATTCATGTCAAAATTCGATGTCGAGATTTTGATGGATCTTCACGTTTTGAGGTCCCCTGAATCCAAAAAAGTGGTTTTCGCGACATGGTCTGTCTGTGGGTGGGTGTGTGTTCAATTTTAAGGATGAAGGAATTGAGCTACGAGGTTGAAATTTTATATTTAAGTTAAACACCCCCGTGACCGGAAAAATAAGCTTTTAATCAAAATCGGCCAAAGATTACTAGTACTTTACTGATGTACTTTTTCAGTTTTTTCGATTTTCTCAAAATTTGCTCCAACGATTTTTTTTAAAATTCAAAAATCAATTACTTTTTAGATGCTCTTTAAAATGTATATTCTCATTTTGCGATTGAAATCTTCTGAAGACCACTTTACTCTTGTATTTCATAGGGAAGATAGGAGAAATGGTTGCCATGGTAACAAAATATAAATATTTTCCCATACTTATAAATTTTACATCTGAATTCAAATGTTCCTTACTGTCGGGAACTAAATATATGTCGACACAAAAATCTGGTGTGACAAGCACATACACAACTTTCGATTACCGAAGGTAAGAGAAAGTTGTGTGCTGTGCGCCAGTCACACCAGATTTTATATCTTGAATTCTAATATATCGGCGGAAACTAAATATATGTCGACACAAAAAATCTGGTGTGACAAGCACAGAACAAAACTTTCGGTTGCCGAAGGTAAGAGAAATTTGTGATCTGTGTAACAGTCACACCAGATGTTTTTTAAATTTTTCTTACCAATATTACTTGGTTGTTCGTTGGACTCGAATCGTAATCGTTCGTTGTCGTCATTGTCGTGTGCCAAGTTAATTTCTCTCTTCCTTCCTTCCTTCCTTTTCTTTCTTTTTCTTCGTTGGCATTTGACTATTTTCTGCCGCTTTACGAGGCGTTGTAATTGTTAACTTTTTGAGGGCGCGCACACAGACACACAGGCATATATCCCCCCCCCCTGCCCCTCTGTACCAAAAAAGAGAGCTGAGATTTCCAGAGCGTGGCGACGACGACGAAAACAGTTAAATTTTATGATCCAAACTATTCTCATTGTAAAAGAACATAATTAACTTTAACAAATTAAAATAAAAGAAAAATATTTTTACTAATCCTTTAATGACTTAACAATTATTTTATTATAATAATATAGAATTTAAATAATTTAAAACTAATAACATTAGTAATTAAAAAAATCTGGTGTGACTGTCGCACAGCACACAACTTTCTCTTAACTTCTGTAATCGAAAGTTGTGCTCTGTGCTTGCAACATCAGATTTTTTTGTGTCGAAGTTTTCGCCGATATATTATAAGTATCGGAAGATATTTATATTTTGTTACCATTGCAACCATTTCTCCTATCTTTTCTATGAAGTACAAGAGTAAAGTGGTCTTCAGAAGATTGCAATGGCAAAATGAGAATATACATTTTAAAGAGCATCTAAAACATAATTGAATTTTGAATTTAAAAAAAAATCGTTGGAGCAAATTTTGAAAAAATCCATATAAAAAATGAAAAAAAGTACATCATTAAAGTACTAATACTCTATGGCCGATTTTGTTCAAAAGCTTCGTGTCACGTCCCAGGGGGGGTAGCAAACTTAAATATTAAATTTCAAACCACTTTTTAAAGTGAAAATTTATTTTGATCGACACAAATATTTTCGTTTCTCTATCAGCATGTCGCGTTATAATCCGTGACATCAAAGGCTGTGACACTACAAGTTATGATGTCACAAGCCGTGACGACAAAAATAGAAAAGTTGAAATTTAATATATATGACAAATTATAAAAAATAATGGTGAGATTTAATCTTAAATTGATAAAATATAATTTTTAAAATAATTTAAAATGATTCAAATACTAAATAAATATTTTTCTCAGTTTTTAACATCCGCATTTTGCATGGGCGTAACTATAGAATTTGGCTGGGGGGGGGGGGCATGGGACCAGCTATCCTCCGGAGGGCCTGGAAAGCTCCATATTTTCTCAATTTTTCTTGGGGCAGGGAGCTTACTGGGGGGGATGCCCCCGGCACCCCCTAGTTACGCCCATGGTCTTTTGATTTCCCATTATCATTCCCATTTTTCAATTATTAAGTTAAGATTAAAAACGCGTTTTTAATATACTTATGCCCAATTGCACCGCCCAATTTAAGTATGACTTAAAAATAAGTATCAACAACCTGGCAACGTTGTAAATTTTAGTGATATTCTGGTGATTTATTTTTAATTTAATAATTTTTTCTTTTAATAATCATAAACTAAATTAAATACATATTGTTTATAAATATTAATTTCAGAAAAATGAGAAAATCAGAAACAAAATATTAATTTTCATGATTTTTTATTAATTAATAACAATTTTATATATATATATATATATATATATATATATATATATATTTTTTTTTGAGTATCGCGCTCAGTATAAGCAAAATACCAACACAGGAAGAGTAAAGACACAAACATAACGAGCACTGACACTCTATAACAGTGTTTTTCAATCTGTGGGTCGCGCCTCCTAGGGGGGTGGCGAAGCCTCAATCGGGGGGTAGGAGGCAAAAGGAAAAAGGCAAAGTTCTATACTACAATAAAAACACACTTTCAGAGAGAAGGAAAATAGGTACCAAAATAAAGAAAATCATATAATTTACATAGTCTTTTGATTTGGAAACTTTTTGTCTGTCTATGGATCAAGGGGACGCCAGAATATTTCAACTTGTAAATTTAAAAAGTTTGAAAAACACTGCGCTACTAATATAAGACTGCAAAATTTCGTTCTAAAATTCCAACGGGAAGTTGGTCAGACGGACGGATGGGCGGACAGACCCACAGCTAATATACTCGTATATATAATATAGATCATCCTCGAAAATGTAGTTCATATTGTTCATGTTTTTTATAAGAAAAATCTAAATCGAATCAAAAAATGTATTATTATTAGTTAATTAATATTATATTATCAATATTGTTTTTTGGCTTAAGCCATCGCTAAGCCCCCGAAATCGAGGGCTTAAATATTTGGGGGTTAAGTATAAAATTTAACACACTTTCATTGTCATCCGTTGCTAACCACGCTCGTTGCTAAGATAACACGTTCTCTGATTGAAAATAAAATCATGTTTCAAAACCCAAATGGCGAGAATGAAGATGCCAGGACCCCCAAATATATATCTTTTAATGAATAACAGTACCATTTAAGTCTTATATTATTAAATAAAAAATAAATCAGCAGAATATTACTAAAATTTACAACGTTGCCAGGTTGATGATACTTATTTTTAAGTCATACTTAAATTGGACGGTGCAATTGGGCATTAGTTGAATAATTTTCTGAAAATTTTCAGTTAAACGCCTACGATCCGAAAAAAGTTTCACTTGCATCGTAGTTTCATAAAACCACACGTTATTTTTGTATTCAGGGGACCTCAAAACATGTAAATATGTATATTAACATATACATATAGGTAAGAGAAAGTAAAAATTAAATAATTTGCGCAAGTTATTTTGAAATGGTATTGTATTTTAAAAAAAGAAAAGTATTTTCTGTTTTTTTTTTCTCTAGAATTAGTAATTCTATCAGTAGATTTTACTAATTATGTAAATTGATTTATTTCTTTTTAGACTGTGTCATTACTGGGGGGCGGGGGCAAATAATCCTGTCCTGAACCCCCCCCCCCCCCATAAAAATTTCAGGCTACTTCATGCTTCTTATATTTAAAATCCTGAAAACTGTTCCGGCCAGGGACCGAAACTTCTCTTAATAAATTACCTAGGTCCAATCGCTGCGTTTTTTTTCTTCTCCGCCAATTTCTTTGCTTCTCTTATCTCTGATGACGTCAATTGATATTAATTTTTAATCCCACCCGCCTTATGGTAATATTCTTAAGTAAAATTTTATTTCTCTCCACTGTTAGCTTTTTTTTCTTTTTTCTTCTAATTTATTAATTTTTTTTTAATTTCTGCAAAAATATTTAATTTGCATAGCATCTGTGCCAAAAACGAAGGGAGGGGCAGACAAAAAAGTTATTACTATTTTTTTTTTTTTTTTTTTTTTTTTAATATTTGTCATCGCCAAGTCGGAATTATTCTTTTTATCTGTTTGATGCCAGAAGCATCTGTTCATCTGCACCTTCCCTTCCGCAGTCAGTTCCTTCCCTTAAAGGAAGAACAACAACAACAACATTGATCGCGTTATGTCTTAAAACGTTAGATTATTATTTGTGAGTTTGAGAGTGCTGATGGTGTGTTGGTGTTGGGGATGTTTGGACAAAAGTCATAAATTGTGTGTGACCAGGTTCGGTAGACATCCCCGAGACCAGAAGCAGATTCGACCCTTTCATGTTCAGGTGGCGTAGTCAGACACAAACAAAAGTTGAGTTTAAAATGTCAAATAGTTATTGATTCATTTATTATTAATCACATGTTAGAACGACGTCATCTGTGAAAACTTTAAGATAAGATTTCTTTCTATAATAGAATCATACAAATTATTATTTAATCGTTTTTACTTTCTCTTATCTCTATATATATGTTAATATATATATAGAGAGAAAGTATTGGATTCATGTCAAAAATTCGATGTCGAGATTTTGATGGATCTTCACGTTTTGAGGTCCCCTGAATGCAAAAAAGTGGTTTTCGCGACATGGTCTGTCTGTCTGTGTGTCTGTGAACAAAATATCTCAGGAACGGAAAGAGCTAGGAGGTTGAAATTTTATATTTAAGTTAGGCACCCCCATGGTACGTGACACGAAGCTTTTGAACAAAATCGACAAAAGAGTACTAGTACTTTACTGATGCACTTTTTCAGTTTTTTTCGATTTTCTCAAAATTTGCTCCAAATCAATTATTTTTTAGATTCTCAATAAAATGTATATTCTCATTTTGTCATTGAAATCTTCTGAAGACCACTTTACTCTTGTTCTTCATAGAAAAGATAGGAGAAATGGTTGCCATGGTATCAAAATATAAATATTTTCCCATACTTATAAATTTTACATCTTGAATTCAATTGTACCCTACTGTCGGAAACTAAATACATGTCGACACAAAAAATCTGGTGTGACAAGCACAGAACACAACTTTCGATTACCGAAGGTAAGAGAAAGTTGTGTGCTGTGCGCCAGTCACACCAGATTTTTTTTTTTAACGACGACTTTGAGAAGGAATCGAAGTTAAGGAGGTGTCGGTCTTTATTATAGAGGATCAGTGAGAATGAATTGTATCGTTTATCAACAAGTAAATTTTTATGGAAATTGATTTTATTATAGAAACAATATCTCATATTATGTACAGCTATTTTTGTGCAGATTCTTGTCACCTGCCATTCCGTGTTATTTTTTTACATTGCGCGTTTCTGAGTGAAAGCAGATTTCAAATTTTGATTTATTCCTTATTAAATTCTTTTTTGCCTTAAAAAAAAAATCCAATTTTTTTTTGAATCTCTTGGTCTTTCCTAATTACGGTCAAGGTGCAATAGTCATCCCAGCTAGTAGAGACCCGTCAAAATGACGTCGAAAACTGGTCATAGACTGACCAAAAATGACGTTATGTTTGACGACAAAATGACCTAAAAATCACGGACTAATGTCACAGACCGATGACGACATGTTAAAACGTGATTCCATGACTTTTTTTTGACCTTTTTTATAACGTGATGGATAAAAAAAAATAACATTGTGTGGTTTTATGAAACCACGATGCAAGTGAAACTTTTTTCGGATCGTATTCGTTAAACTGAAAATTTTCAGAAAATTATTCAATTAAATATATTAAAATCGCGTTTTTTAATCTTAACTTAATAATTGGAAAATGGCAAATCAATAGAGGCATGTTAAAAACTGAGAACAATATTTATTTAGTATTTTAATCATTTTAAATTAGTTTAAAAATTATATTTTATCAATTTAAAAATTCAATAATTAAATCTCACAATTATTATTTTATAATTCATCATATATATTAAATTTCAACTTTCCTATTTTTGTCGTCACGACATGTGACGTCATAACTTGTAGCGTCATGGCCTTTGACGTCACGGCCTGTAACGCGACATGCTGATAGAGAAACGAAAAAATTTGTGTCGATCAAAATAAAGTTTCACTTTAAAATAAACCACAAACTCACATATAAAATTAAATTTTATTAATATTAATACGACCTGTGAATTAAGCTTGGCCCGTGAATTTTGTAAATAAATATATAAAGCATTACAAAGTATACTTTCACTCAAGCTTTTCCAGAGAGTTTCCATTAAATCTAAATATATTATGATAGCTACTTTAAATGTTTTTGACAAGATTTGTTGTTTTCTTACTCAATACAAAATGTGGCAACTTTTTCCTGACAAAAAACGAAATGAAATGTTGTAGGCCTATTCCCTTTTTTTAGTTAACTTTGGACACCCCTAATACAATTTTTTTCAATCCTTGAATGCAAAAAACATATTTTTATGATATTCTATAATTCTTTAGCTTTCCAAAAATTATTCATTTATTCATTAAAATTTGTTAATTATTATTATTAGCAAAATTATGAAGGCGCTTTGCCTAAAAGATAGGCAGC
>JAKCPI010006426.1:0-17986 GCA_023213315.1 Euborellia annulipes | reverse complement strand
AAAATCTGGTGGTACAAGTGCTGGCGATAGTCGCAGAATTTTTTCTAATAGGATATACAAAATTAACAACGTAATCTCAAGTCTAAATTAAAATAATTAATGTCGTTTTTAATGAGCTCCTACTCTCGAGGTTTCTAGTTGAATTATAGGATGAGTGAAAATCAATTAAGAATGGGCCATTTTCTAAGCAATTTAGATTAAGCTAAATGCTAGCAGGATAATTAATGACTCTAATTAATAAGCCTTAATGATAGTTGCATTCAATCTGGCAAGAGAAGGGAAAACCGTCAATAGATTTACCAGGGATTAATATTATATTAGATTACAAAGAACAAGTCGGTATTGCACCACTTTATAATATCGTTCTATTAGAGGCGCTAACGAAAGAATTTCAATTCCTTTAATATGTGATTAGGATCGCACTTATTTTTCGACTTTCGAAAATTTTCAATGTACAAAAAAAGATCTGTGAAAATATTCTGCTTAATTGTGCAAATGATCCGCAACGACCATGAAGTCATTTTGAAATTTTCGCTTTTAAGTCATTTTTCCCCATAATTTTTTTTTTTAATATTTTATTTTATTATTTTTTTTAATTCTTTCAGGCCATTGACCAGAGGTCCTAAATCTGCCCCTTTCTTTTTATATACAATATTTACAAAAAGATTTTATTTATAAATCACTTGATGGATTGGGAATTTAATTATAATGCGATTGGATTTGATAGTATGTGATTTATTATTGAGTAAATCACATATCATATTGAATATCGAATAAGACTGTGACAATATAGGATAACCAGAAACTCCATGCATTTTAACAAATAAAAAGTGATTATCGAAAAAATCTGGTGTGACTGGAGGCACTAAATTTTTTGTGTTGGGGTATACTTAGTTTCCGAAAGTAGATACATTTGAATTCAAGATGTAAAATTTATAACCAGAAAAATTTTTATATTTGCCATGGCAAAGATTTCAATGCCAAAATGAGAAAATACATTTTAAAGAGCATCTAAAAAATATGAGATTTTTGAATTTTAATCAAATTCGTTGGAGTGAATTTTGGGAAAATGGAACAAAATTGAAAAAGTACATCAGTAAAGTACTAGTACATTTTGGCTGATTTTGATAAAAGCTTATTTTCACGCTCCACGGGGTGTCTAACTTAAATGTAAAATTTCAACCTCTAAGCTCAATTCCTTCATGCTTAAAATTGAACACACATACACACACCCACAGAAAGACAGACAGACCATGTCGCGAAAACCACTTTTTACCTTCTCTTACCTCTAATAACCTTAATATATAGAGAGAGAGAAAAATTGAATTCATGTCAAAAATTCGATGTCCAGATTTTGATGGATATACACGATTTGAGGTCCCCTGAGTCCAAAAAAGTGGTTTTCGCGACATGGTCTGTCTGTCTGAGTGGGGGGTGGGTGTGTGTGTGTTCAATTTTAAGCATGAAGGAATTGAGCTAGGAAGGTTGAAATTTTATATTCAAGTTGTGTACCCTCGTGGACCGTGAAAATACCCATTCATTATGTGTTTTGTTCTTTGTTGAATTTCTTCTTTTTTTGACATTAAAAAAAAAAAAATTAGATAAAAGGGGAAGTTACTTATTTCACAAGGCATTTAATATTACGTTAATAAGATTTATCCTTTGAATGGATTGAAATAAAATTTATTCAAGCAATTCCCTTGTTTCGTTATCTCTTCCTTAGAAAAATCAAAAGGACGATCGAATCGAAGCCACCACACTCTCTCTTTGGCTTTCAATACATACAATAAACTCGCTTTTTCAATTGAGAAAATTAAACTTCCTCTAGAGTTAGAGAGCCTTGGGCTTCCGCAAAGAAACCCCACCCCCTTTTTTTTTCTTTTAATGTAACCCACTTTGCTCTGGGACCTTACCCCAATCCCCGCTGGCCTAGTGCTAATTTAATCACACAAACAATCCGGTTCTTAACAATTTTTTTTTCTCCATTTGTTAACTAAAACCAAATATATTAACGTATAAGGTTACCTGAAGGCCTTGATGAAATGTCTGTGTAAGTTGAGAAGGAATTTTAATTTTTTTTTTTTGATGCCAGTGAAATTACATCATAAATAAAAGATTTTTGTACAATATTATTCGAAAGGATCCAAATAAGAAGACATCAAATTCCTTTTCAGATTCACTATTAAATAAATATGATTAGGGATCTCCCCATTTTTGTTAGTAAAACTTTGGCATAAAAAAGTTTTAGAACCTTCATGTCATTAGCTTTAGGTTTTTCGGCATCTTAGGCCATATAGACTTTAAACGATACTTCTGTATTAAATAAGATATTTATTGGGATCCACATGATTTAACTGAATTCATAGGACTGCCTGGGGTCCGAACACACTCCCCTTGGCTTTTAGAATACCAATATAATTATCTCGGCCCCGGGGGGATTAGATTTAGTTAATTGACTATATTAGTAATCAAACAATTGTAGGAATCATCGGTTTCAAATTTTTTTCTTAGATTATCTTCCTTCTACCAGAGGCGTAGCGAGCTTAACTCGCGCCCAGGACACAATACCTTTTTAGCGCCCCCCCTCCCATATTATATGTAAAATATACAAAATTATTATATTACACTGGCACTAAATTTAAAATATATTTTCCAGAAATAAATAATAATAAAAATAAAAATTATTCAGCAATTTTTTGTTTCGCGGACCATTTGGCGCCCCTTTCAGAGTAACGCCCGGGGCATGATGACCCCCCCTCGCTACGCCACTGCTCTCTACACCTTTGGATTCTAAATATAATATTAATGATATATATAAAGTATTAGTATAAATCAATATTGACTCTTGGTATATAATCCAATAGTAATTTGGTCATTTTGATTGCCTATTTTCCAGGCAAAAGTACCCCATGGAATATAAAAATTTAAACTTATATTCAAGATAAGCTCTCTTATTTTTGACTACAAAAACTACGAAAATAATTTTTCTTTAGATGACCCTTTATTAGAAAAGTTTTAAATAAATATTTCCTGCGGTTTTCTTATTCAATTGCTTTTAAATAATTTATATTGTGTTCCTTTAAAAAATCGAAAATACTCCTTTATATATTTAAAAGGTCTATCAAAAAATCGAATACCTGATCGAGTGTCTTAATAAAGTAATAAGAGAGAGACAGGTTGATAAATGAATAAAGACTTCTGGTTTAGTAAAAACCTTTGGGTGCATATTTAAACAAGTCTACAAAAAAATTCCGAGTTTTTTTTTTCTCCATTCCTTTTAATATGTAAACAAATTTTTTATCTTATTGGAAGAAACACATTTGCTATTGCTCCCACATGTTCTGTTCTTTTATACAAAAAACTATTTAAATTATTAATTATCGATCAATAATGGAATCTACTTGGAAATTGTATTTAAATTAATGGAGTAACATTTTCAATCTGTCTGACTAAGGGCCGATTGCTTCACTTCTAGTCAACTAGCAAACATATCCGAATCATTGATATAGTAAAGAGAACACTCTTAATTTTTAAAAATCAGTTTTTTCACATATACAGGTCTAAATAAAAACGTTAACTTTTAACATCTGAAATCAGCCTTAATTCATTTTAACACCTCCTTGCCTCAAATAGCTATTCTGCAAAAAGTTCAACGCCAAAGCGTTAACATTTAGCCAATAGTGTTAAAAATTAATGTCATGACCGTATTTAATGCATCAAAATGGCGTCTTTAACCTAAAAAGTAAGGTTATGATTTTGACAGCTTTGAGATAAAACCAACATGTTAACGAAGCTGTTAAAACTTAGTTTAGAGAATAGCATTTATAATTAGCTATCTGAGGTAGGTCTATAAGGAAAGTTTTAATAACTTGACAACTTAAAAAGACAATTATTATTACTATAAAATTATTAAAAATTAAAAATAATTAAAATAAATAAAAAACCGGCCTTAAGCTCTTTAAAAATCAGAGAGAATGCATTTCTGAAAATCTTAATTTAAAAAGGTTTTTAAAGTTTCATGCTAAATAGAATTCATAAACCTCGAAGAAATTTTAAGGTCCCTCTTTGTCTTTGATTTGCTTTTATGGAGGTCTTGGGGTTAACAAATTGCCCAAGACATGCTAAATAGCTGGGTGATAAGTTCCCAACTAACAAGTTGTTGTACAAGTTAGATGAGGGAGAAGGAACTAAAGGAAGCTGGGAACTCTAGAGCAAGTTGTTCCAGTGGTGACCCTAGTGGGACGCTCAGGCCGTATTGATTTAATATATCCTCAGCCTAGGGGTTTCCAATAAAACTCGTGCTCACGCCAAGAGCACAAGCTTTTTTTTTAAATGAATCTGGTTTATTGTAATACCCTTTTTATTTTCTCTTGCCTATATATGTAATATATATAAAGTAGAAATTTTGATGGAAATACACGTTGTATTGCAATATTTTGAACGTGAAGTTGCATTACACACTACCCATAGGTTTTCTTTCTGCCCAAACATGAAAAAACCGGCCCTTAGTAGGGGGATAAGATTTTTGAATTAATTAATTGCTTTTGGTCTTTTAATTTTCTGTAATTTAATAGAGCTTAAGTGACAAGTGTTTTCTTTGTCACTAGTCCCGGGTATCACTCATATGGAAATACTACTCCATTTTCTGATCTCGTTACTTTTTACTTTCTCTTATCTATGTATATATGTAATATATATACAGGAGAAAGTATTGGATTCATGTCAAAAATTCGATGTCGAGATTTTGATGGATCTACACGTTTTGAGGTCCCCTGAATCCAAAAAACTGGTTTTCGCGACATGGTCTGTCTGTGTGTGTGTGTGTGGGTGGGTGGGTGGGTGTGTGTGTGTGTGTGTGTTCAATTTTAAGCATGAAGGAATTGAGCTAGGAGGTTGAAATTTTATATTTAAGTTAAATACCTCCCGGGACCGGAAAAATAAGCTTTTAATCAAAATCGGTCAAAGAGTACTAGTACTTTACTGATGTACTTTTTCAGTTTTTTTCGATTTTCTCAAAATTCGCTCTAACGATTTTGATTAAAATTCAAAAATCAATTATTTTTTAGATGCTCTTTCAAATGTACCATCAAGAGAAAAGATATTGGACAACCCCCTCACTTCTACCTGAATTTAGAGCCTTTTGAGGTATATATATAGGGCCGTAACTAGGCAGATACAACAGATACACGGTGTACCTGTTGCATCTGCCTAGTTGCAACCTCAAGCAGGCTCTAAGTTCAGGTAGGGGGGTTTCTTTCTTGATGGTATTCGCGTTTTGCCCTCAAAATTGTTTTGAAGCACACTTTACTCTTGTGCTTCATAGGAAAGATAGGAGAAATGGTTGCCATGGTAACAAAATATAAATATTTTTCCATGTTTATAATTTTGACATCTTAAATTTCTAATATATTGGCGGAAACTAAATATATGTCGACACGAAAAATCTGGTGTGACAAGCACAGAACACAACTTTCGATTACCGAAGGTAAGAGAAAGTTGTGTGCTGTGCGCCAGTCACACCAGATTTTTTTAATAGGTCTACATAGAAAGAAATCCTTTTCTGGGTTTCTTTCCAAACAAGGAAAGAATTCAAAAAAAAAAAAAAATTATTCTAAAAAAGGAGCAAATAACTCATTCGAAAAAGGAATACGCCCATATGGCCACACATGGTTTTAAAATAATTTTTTTTTTTTCTAAATAATTACAAAGAGAATGAAGAAAAGAGGTCATTAAAAAAAAAACTAAGTTGCGTGTTTAGAAAATAAAAAAAAAGAAAAACTATCTTAATTATATTGTGTGCTGAAGTTATAAAATTTTAATTTCAATTTTTTTAATGCATTTTAATGAGTTTCCAACATGGTCATTTTACGTACTTTACTCGACTATCGTAATACCCAACGTTTAAATAATATTCGGTTAAATTCGGTTAAAAAACAGCAAATGCCTAACTATAATTGTAAAATAATTGATAAAAGGCCTAACTTGTAATTTTTGCAATTTGTTTGTGGGATCCTTTGTTGTTTACAGTTGTTAAAATTTTTATAGATATTCATATTATTTTGATGTATCATCAGTATTTATTTATATATCAATATCTGTATATGACAAGCTATATCCATCTAAACTTATGACTTTTCTATCTGTCCTGATGATGAGCGTGATGAACGTTCGAAACGTCGACAGAGAAAATTAAAAAAATTTTGTTTTTTGTGTTGGCTGCCTAATTATCATCCCTTGAATACATTCACATCAGCCATATCCAGTTATAAACTCTAATGATTTTCCCCCTATGGACACTCATCAACCCCCCCCCACTTATTTATTGCCCCCTAATAACCCGAATCGCCTACTTGAGGGAAGTTCAAAAGAAAAATATCAAAATTGTCTCTACAGTATTAACTTTTCTAAAATATAACTCACATATGAAATTTTTATTGAAAAATATGTCTCTAGTTGAGTTTTTCTCTTCTTATTCAAAGAAATTAATTTTTTTTTTTAAACTCATTAAAATATTTATTAAATTTGCATTTATAAAACTTTAAATTTATGTAATTTTTTATGATTCTCATTAAAAAAAATAATAAAATATTTTATATATAAAAAAAAAAAATGTCGTGCTTTTTATTCATATAACTCGCAAGAGGATTCATAAATAACTCCGGATGCTGACTCTGATAAGAGTGCGCGCGAGTTCTATTTTATAAAAACAGCTGTTGATGATGAATAGCTGGTTGCATTGCGGTGCAATGCAATCTATTATGTATTTATTTATATTTATAATACATAAACAAACAGAGAGAGAAGTTGCCAGTTGATAAGCGATATCTCAATGCATACAGACATCTGCCCTAAATTTAGGCCTTCATCGTGTGCGTTATATTCTATTTATATTTTCAACCAAAAACAATTTACCTAAACTAAAACATAACAGAAACATATTTAAACATCCCAAGTACCATTTTCCGTAAGAATTACTAGCATAAAGTTTTTTTTACTTTTGGAGAGGAAAAATGTAGTTAATTAAACTTATTTATGGAACTTTTTAGTAATAATTCCCTTTAAAGTAAATAGCACAGGAAAAATAACGTTATTTTTACTACCAAATTAAACTTCAAAGTTGTCTACCTAATGGTAATATTCATAGGTAAATATTTGGTGAAATTTACTCAAAGAATTTACTTATAAGTTTTTTTTACTCAAGAGTAAAAATGTTAGTAGCGCTACCGTGGCAAATATTACTTTAAAATAAAAATTACTTTGAAGTAATAAAATCAAGTAGCAGCCACCACTTTGTTACGGTAAAAGTGATAAAATTTCGACGTAATTTCTGAAGTTATTTTCCCATAAAAAAAACCCTTTAATATAACCTATAAGTAAGTCTAACCTAAAATAACTTATAAAAATAACTAAAAGGTAATATTTGTCACTATAGAGTAAAAATGTCTCTTCAGTATTATTTTTAAGGAATTCTTACTATAAAAATAGTCAAAATGACTTAAAAGTGAAAAATAATACTTTAAAGTAATATTTAAATAAAGATGTCGTATTGTATAATGGTTAAATAATAATAACCTGCCAATTAATGAAATAAACAATAATTTATGATAAATAAAGACCATTACTTACAAACTTATGTAAATTTGTACCTACCAAAATAATTAAACATGATTATTAGCCGTTTTTTTGAAAATGTTGGTTTTATTTAATTTGACATTTATAAAAAAATATTCATAAAACTACATATTTGTTAGGGCGCACAATTTTATTCGAAGTATAATCATTATATTTATCAAAAAAATTTCGAGCGTTTGTATTTTCTTCCAATCCATGTCCTCTTTCGCCTGTGAATAAAATTTAACATTTTTCGGCCATCTTCTTTTACCATTAAAATAGACATATTTCTTGATAAACTTGCATGATGCCATTTCTTTAAAATAATTTCCGAATATAAACGAATGGAAAGCCGAGGTTCAACTATCGAATAATTGGGAAAAATTACCAAACCTTCACGTAACCATTATGTACCTATTACGAATCTGTAACGTGATTATTACCGTTCCAGCTAAAGTTTTTGTGTGGTAAAAAAGACCACAATCCTATTCCCCACTTTGGGAATAATCCGGTAATCATACCGATATAAATACGTTGCGCTCTCTGGTAAAAATTACTTTAAAGTTAACTTCAAGGTAACAGTGTAGTCATTTAAACTTTAAATGCTGCTTGGGATATTAAATAAAAGAGGTTTGTGGTTTTGTATGTCTTATAAATTTGAATTGTGATTATTTAGACCGAGGCATCGATGATTGGTGCCTTGAAGCTGGTCTTTAATAAATTTATTTATTTATCAATGAGAGAACAAATTTTAACTTTTTCTCTTGATTTTTGTGAATTCAAAGAAATTTAACGATAAAGAGATCATTTTATTTTCGAAAGTTCACCTCAACAAAATTTACATCTATTTATTCATACATTCAAAGTAAATTCTTCTTTGAATAATTCCCTATTATTTTCATTTCTATTAATGTGTATTTTGTTGTTGTTGTTGTTGTTGTGTTGTTGGGTATAGACTTAATAAAGTAAAATCACGGTAAGCTTTTAATTTGATTTCTCTTTGATCTTTTCAACTAATAATATCTTTTGTTTTATGTTGATAAAATAAAGCTTTCATCGTATAAAATGGTTAACTTTAATCATAAGGGAATTTTAATTTAATAATAATAAGTAGGTAAACTCTTTTTGTTTTTGTTTTTTTTGGAAATTCTATTCTAAAATTATATAAAAATAAATTTGATCCATTTGAAAAATGGATTATTGGAAACAAGCTACCGCTCACTTTTACCGCTTCCTGCGACCCGCGGTTACCTTCTAATTTTAATATCTTCTTAAGTCCACTTAGGACTAGAAAATATTTGATTATTACAATGTAATTAAATGACTTTAATTTTTCATAACGGGAGATAGAACGCAATACTTTATAATGAGAAAATTTCGGATTTTCAAAAATTTTTTGAACCCTTCCAATTGAGGATTTGAAGACCGCTATAAAAGTGCCAAATTTCATTACAAAATTTAAACTGGAACTAAGGCTGAACGCACACCAATTGAGCAAAAACGTTTCCTGACAAAACGTTTTTGCCTAAAACTGTTTTTTTTTTAATTCTTTTCTAATGGTCAACGCACACCGAGGAGGTAAAACACAATTGAGCATGATTCGACATCATTGAACAAAATTTATTTTTAAAACTCTCCTTTACATTTTTTTTTTTTTTTTAAATTTATTTAAGGTCTTTTTCGGCATCCGAGGCCATTTAGACCTATTCCTTTACAATGCAGAATTTTTTTCGATACTACTCCCTCAATTTCAGGATGAACGATTTCTCTTTATTGTGGAATATATATAAAGTATGCCTTTGTAATGTGAAATATTATTAAAACTAAAATTAAACTGAGCTATTTATGCATTTAACAATTACAGCTAATAGATATAATATATATATTAAAAACAAATTACGTTTTTACTTCCTGTGTTATTATATATTATTAAAAATCTTTTAAAAGGTTTAATTTAATTTTTAAATTTTTTTGTTTTTAGATTTCCTGTTTGAGAAATTTACTTATTAACATTACACCAGACAAATGAGCCTTTATTTGGAATGTGAACTTAAATTCTACATATTTAAGAAGAACCAGATTCAACAAAAGAAATGTCCCAAGGATTTAAGGTAGAATCTAAATCACAATTTTCATAATTTTTTAATTACCATGCGACACATGAATTTATTCGTTTTTACTTTCTCTTACCTCTATATATATATTAATATATAGAGAGAGAAAGTATTGGTTTCATGTCAAAAATTCGATGTCGAGATTTTGATGGATCTTCACGTTTTGAGGTCCCCTGAATCCAAAAAAGTGGTTTTCGCGACATGGTCTGTCTGTCTGTCTGTCTGTCTGTCTGTCTGTGTGTCTGTGTGTGTTCAATTTTAAGCATGAAGGAATTGAGCTATGAGGCTGAAATTTTATATTTAAGTTAAACACCCCCGGGACCGACAAAATAAGCTTTTAATCAAAATCGGCCAAAAAGTACTAGTACTTTACTGATGTACTTTTTCAGTTTTTTTCGATTTTCTCAAAATTCGCTCTAACGATTTTGATTAAAATTCAAAAATCAATTATTTTTTAGATGCTCTTTCAAATGTATATTCTCGTTTTGCCCTCAAAATTGTTTGAAGCACACTTTACTCTTGTGCTTCATAGGAAAGATAGGAGAAATAAATGGTTGCCATGGTAACCGAATTTAAATCTTTTTCTTTTTATTAGATTAAAAATCAATTATTATTTAAACGCCCATTTTTTTTTCGGAGAAAACATATCTCTCTCTCTCACAAAACTATCTTCTCTCTTTCTACGCGTTTTAAATTTTTCTACCTTATCTTCGCATTTAGCCAATGTTAATTTCCTATAGGGATTTGTATGTTAATTTAGATTCAAAAGGGGGTCCCCTTTGGAACTTTTTACGCATTTAAAATTTTTTTTTCCAATTCTTATGAAATTTTGTATTTATTTACGAATCTATATTGTGTATAAAATGTCCAAATATGAGATTAAAATTTTGAAAAATAACCATAGTTTATTTCAAGCAGTCAACATTTAAAACGCAAGTTTGAAACTAAGGTGCTAGCGGAAACTAAATATATCTCGACACAAAAAATCTGGTGTGACCAGCACAGTGCGCAACTTTCTCTTACCGAAGGGTAAGAGAAAGTTGTGTGCTGTGCGCCAGTCACACCAGATTTTTATTCTAAACAAACCTAAAAAAAAATCTGGTATGACTAGCGCACAGCACACAACTTTCTCTTACCCTTAGGTAAGAGAGTAAAGGGTACGTAAAAAATAGTTGATTTATAAATTTCAATCAAAATTGTAAGGATAAGGAGAATAAAAACCAGCAAAGTTTTCTCTCTCAGGACTCCAATTTATTTGCAAATATTTCGGCTTCTATACAGGGGCCATCCTCAGTGCATATATGAATTTTATGAGAGAGATTGTTAATTTGGTAAAAATATATTTGAGAAAACATTTAAGCGCATGAGCTCAAATGTTTTCTCAAATATATTTTTACCAAATTGACAATCTCTCTCATAAAATTCATATATGCACTGAGGATGGCCCCTGTATAGGAGCCGAAATATTTGCAAATAAATTGGAGTCCTGAGAGAGAAAAACTGCTGGTTTTTATTCTCCTTATTAACTTTTCATTAGATTACTCACGTACTCTTTTCTCATTACTAAGAAAGTTTATTTTTAATTTATCGCTTCCTTATCCTAAGCCCTAACAACTTGCTTAATAGGGAGCTAATCTCTTCTCATGTAGGGGAGTTTAATAAGAATTAATAATATAAATTCAATTAAGTACTTATTTAGAAAATATCTTTTTTCTTAGATGAAATTTTGTAGTTGATTCATTTGCCGACTATGTAATATTTGATTTATTTAAACAATGCACATTCATCTCAAGGACCTATGGACATGATAATCACCCTACAATGGTCCATCAGAGAGTCTATTTCCATTATAATCAGGGAAAATGGTGCTTATAGGTTTATTTTAAGGGCATCCATCATCAAGATAAGTAGCTATTTAACATTCAAAATGACCACTATATTAGTTAAATATCACATCAAATTTCGCAAATGCAATACGTATCCAAGGGCTTTTAATAATAGGCCTATTTATTGAATAATGTTTTAAGGGCATGATTTCTTTTTGAGCTCGCCCGAGTCGAAATCGAACGCCTGGTTTGAGTCTACAAAACCTCAGAATCTAATTGTTTTCTAAGTAGACTTAACAGAATCAAACTAGGATTTGAAAGCATGGTTTCTATGGAAATTTGATAGTCTGGTTTGGTTCTAACAAGTCTACTTATGTCCCTTTTTGACATGTTTAGACTCAGACCAGGTATTCGAAATACTAGTTTAAGTCTACCAGATCTACTATTACGACCAGCAGTATTGAATGCTGGAATCCTAGTTTAGGCCTATGAATTCTCATTTAAAATTTGTTTATATACATATATACAGAGTGACAAAAAAGTTCTGATAATTTTGTTAGATTAGCAAAGAGGTATGCTTGTTTTTTGGCAATGAGAAAAATAACTTTTAGAGTTTTTTCTTCAAATATTTCGAAGACATTTAATAGCACTTCACCGCTAATGAAGAAGTCCTATTAAATGCCATCGAAATATTTGAAGAAAACACTCTAAAAGTTATTTTTCTTATTGCCAAAAAACAAGCATACCTCTTTGCTAATTTATACAACTTGGCACTCCACATTCGAAATTTTTTACTTTCTCTTACATCTATATATGTTAATATATATAGAGAGAAAGTATTGGATTCATGTCAAAAATTCGATGTTGAGATTTTGATGGATCTTCACGTTTTGCTCTTCATTTCGCTACAATTAAATTCTTAAATAAAAGGAAAATCAAATTAATCTTTAAATAAAATAATATTTTTTGTTTAAATATCAATTTTCTTTAATTTGAGAATAAGATAACATATATTTAAAAAATTTTAAAAATTCCAAATGCTCTTCGTGTCGATTTCAATATTTCTGGAGATTCATTACTGAAATTGTTTTAAAGAAAATATGGATGTAAAAATGAGTTTCCATTTCTAAAATAAATCACATTAATTTTTATCTTGACTGTATATGTAGGCCTATTCCATTAGCTATCCCGTGTGGAATAATATTTTTCTTTTCAGTAAGAACTTCATTTAGTTCTCTGGAAATGTGAAAAATATATAAATTAATTTTATAAATTTATAATCTTTTTTAATTTGTCTTCTTACCTTTCAAAATGACATGAATGGCCAATGTTCCTTGTATTCATTTATTAAAATTAAAGTGGCTTCTTCAGGCCAATGTGTTTTTACAACTAAAATTTATAATGAATATAATTGAAAAAATTAAATAGAATATAAGATTACATCTATATAAAAAAAATAAAAATAAAAATAACAGCTAACCTTATCATTTTGTTTTGGCTTGTTTTTATAACGTTGACCCTTAAATAAATAAAAATAATTAATAATAATAAAGAAAATTAATGAAAAAAATGAAAATAAAACTTAAAACTTACTTCTTTTTTATCGATAATAAATCCAAATATCCAAGGAATGAAAGAAAATGAAAGGTGCTCATCTATTAAAGCTTTGGCGCTGAGATCGCACTGTTTTTAATTTTTACCCGAGAGGATTAGAAGGTTCAAACCAGTACTTCCCGAGTCAAAATCGAACGCCTGGCTTGAACCTTTTAGTCCTCAATTGAAGACTGCAAGGTTCAAGCCAGGCGTTCAAGTACTGGTTTGAATCTTCTAATTCTCCTGGTAGGTTTAGTAGGCTTTAACCAAATTTTAATCCTATCAAATAACAAAGGAATTGAGGACTAAAAGGTTCAAACCAGGCGTTCAAGTACTGGTTTGAATCTTCTAATTCTCCTGGTAGAATCAGTAGGCTTTCACAAAATTGTAAATAAATAACATCCCATCAAATAACAAGGGAATTCAGGACTAAAAGGCTCAAACCAGGCGTTCGATTTCGACTCGGGAAAATTTGATAATAGGCTTTAAGATAAATCTTTTATCTCATTGTCTGGATGAAGGCCGAAAAACGAGGTCGATATCATATTTTATCAATTAAATACGTTACAAATCGTTATGAATAATTATTATCAATTAATTATAATGAGAAAGTATCAAACTTTTTTCTTCAATTCAAAAGTATCACTCTAATCAATTTTATTGTTTTTTCCTTAAAAGTCTTCTAACCGGATTTAAAAATTTTTAATTTCTAAAATGACCCTAGTAAAAGGTCATAAGGATGCCCAAACTTGTGTGACCTGATTATTTACATTTCAAATAGAAGAAATGTTTCTCTTAATTTAATTTTAGTTCCAATATAATTATTATATTTGATTGATATTCTTTCATTTGAACACTCCGTATGTGTAAACATTTATAAATTAATTTTATCGTCTATTATATTTAAATATTATATGCAATAAATCATACGCGTTTGACAACGGAAATAATAATTAAATAATATATTTGTATAAATAAATCAAAGGGCTATCGCTGGTTGTTCATGTTTGGTTGTGGAAGGTATACAACCCAAATGTCTAATTTATTAATGGATTTTTCGATTAATTGCTTCCGAACGGGTATATATAAAAATCAGTAATTTACAAAAATAAAGTGGTCTTCAAACACTTTTGAGGGCAAAATGAGAATATACATTTTAAAGAGAATCTAAAAAATAATTAAAGCTAAATATTTTTCGAGATCTATATATTTGAATAAGATAATAGTATTCAAAATACCTCGATTCGGACTTAACTAGTCATAGATATATTTAACAAGACATGTGAGTGTTTTTTTATTGATGAGGCCAAACATCCCATGGCCCCTGGGAATCGAACCCAGGATCTCCGCCTTACAGTAGTGTGTTAGAGCAGATTGGTTAACCAAGCGGCGCATAAGTGGAAAATTTTTCTTTAAAGTTTTTCACGTTTTCGTTACGAGTTAGTAACTTGCGCGACTAACTGCATATAAGGGGAAGTGAGTTTTATTGGTGCAGGTCGAGGGTCCGGTGGCCTGGTGCAAAGGATAGCACGCCTATGCCCCGGAAAGGCGGAGATCCTGGGTTCGATTCCCAGGGGCCATGGGATGTTTGGCCTCATCAATAAAAAACACTCACATGTCTTGTTAAAAAATAATTGATTTATGAATTTTAATTAAAATCGTTAGAGTAAATTTTGATAAAATTGAAAAAAAAAAAAACTGAAAAAGTGCATCAGTAAAGTACTAGTACTTTATGGCCGATTTTGTCCAAAAGCTTCCTGTCTTGTCTCAGGGGGATATGTAGCTGAAATATAAAATTTCAACCTCGAAGCTCTTTTCGTTCTTGAGATATTTTGCCTACAAACAGACAGACAGATCATGTTGTGAAAACCATTTTTTTGGACTCAGGGGACCTCAAAACGTGTATATCCATCAAAGTTTCTACATCGATATGAAACCAATACTTTCTATATATTAACATATATAGGTAAGAGAAAGTAAAATTGTTTTGAAATTATTTTTGATGAATATATGATTTATATAGTCTAGGAGAGAATAAATAAATGGTTAGTAAAATAAATAGCTAATTAGGAGGAGATTGTGTTAAAGAATAAAGTAAGTTTCCCCAAGAGTATGGCATTGAGATTGGGTATGTACATGATATTTCTTTTTCGGCATTTAGATCCAAATCAGGGGGAAATAAATTTCCCGCCTGAGACGGGACGGAACTCATGACCTTTGGCGCCAGAAGCTAATAATGCTCTACCTCTGAGTCATAGATCAAGGGTTATTTTATTAAGATGCAAAAGAACTTGAGTTCGAATGTTAGTCCCCTCTTGAGATGGGAAAGCGAGAGATCTATTCATCCCAGTAAGAGACAATTTGGAGACCCCGACCCAATAAAAAATAAAAGAAACAAACGAGAAGCCCGGTGGTAATATAAATTATCCAACGTGATAGTTTAAGTTCATTAAACTTTATCTTATCCCGATACTGTCACTTCATTTTTATGATGAGCAAAATATAAAAAAATTTTATTTTGGATTTATAGGTGAATAAATATTCCATACAAGGAGTGAGATATAAAAAAAAAGGTTGAGAAACACTGGCCTAATTAAATAAAACTAAAATAAAAGCAGTTTAAATAAAAAACTAAGGAAGACAAATCTAGTTTTATATTTGAAGGACATTATCAAAATTAACCTTAACTCACTTACAAAATTTGACATTATCACTTTTAATTTATTCATTAGTAAAGTGATAGTAATTAAGTTGATTGGATTATTTATATGTGAGATTTATTATTATCAGTTAATTGATGATTATATTAAATAAACTCTTTATCGTATTTTTAAACATTTCACAAAAAAAAAATAAATAAATAAATTAAAGGAGAGTAATGAAGTGAGTGAGTGAGAAGGGCGGGGCTCAGCACACCAGTGAATGGACTTGATTCCTTTCGCCCCTAAATTATGACGTCATTGACATGACGTCACGCTCTACCTATAACCTCAAATTCACGAGAACATACTAGTAGTTTTATTGATTGGCCAATGAAAATCCCTTCGTTTTTTTTTTTTTTTTTTTTTGCAAAGAATATTGGATTCTCTAAACTTGAAACATTTTTCTCGAAGAAAGTTTTTTTATTCTTGGCCTTGACCTCAAATCCCGATGTCTTAATCTTGTCTCGAATTTTTTTTTTTTTTTATTTCACTTTCTCCGATTTGGTCACGTGTCAACAAACAAGAGAAATATAATATGATTAAAATGGGTGTAAGTGACTCTTTTAAACAAGATTAATAATTAAATATTGAGAAAGAGTAAATTGAAGCTATTAAATAAAATTAAAAAAAAGTATTTTATGCAAAGTGATTGTTGCAAGGTCAAAAGAGCAATGAGTTAATATATTTTCGGCATCTTAAGCCATTTAGACTTAAGCGATAATTAATAGATATAAATTACGAAGTATATTTGGAAGGGTCATGGGTGTAACTAGAGAATACGGCTGGGGGGCCATGGGACCAGCTATCCTCCGGGGGAATGGAAAGCCCGATATTTTCTCAATTTTTCTTAGGCAGGAAGCTTTCTGGGGGAAGAGGGCACGAGCTTTCTGGGGGGCCCCCCGGCACCCCCTTAGTTACGCCCATGCTCCTTGGGCTAGAAATTTTACATACAGATAGGGAAAAATTATAGATCTCATCTTTTTTGTTGAACAGATGGTGAGATATAATAAAAAATTTATTTTTAAATATTCAATTTTAATTTCATGTGAATATATTCTCCAAGAAATTTTAAACTCATTACAAAAAATCCGATGCAAATCGGATTTGTGGTTTTCGAGTTATAGACAATTGATTTATAAAATATTTTATTCGTTTCAAACGTTAATTTATTAGACCTCTTAATTTGTCCAAAGAAGGGGAGGTGCATGGGCGGCAGGCTCCCTCCCCTGGCCTCTGATTGTCGTTGCTGAGAAAAGGCGCCAGCCGACTCACTCCCCTTCTCTTTTCTAAGAAAAATTCTTTTTTATTAAAAATAATAATTTAACATATTTTTTTTTAACACAATTTAAAGGATTATAAAAATTGAAAGAGAAAAATAATCTGGTGTGACTTAACGCACAGCACACAACTTTCTCTTTCCATTAGTAATTGAAAGGTGTTCTTGTGCTTTTCACGCCAGATTTTTTGTGTCGACAGAAGTGTCAGACAGTATGGTACATTTGAATTTATAATTATAAACATAGAAAAATATTTATATTTTGTTACCATGATAACAATTTCTCCTAGCCAGAAAGTAAAAAGTAGCAGTGGACACTGCTTTTTGACAAAGGCTGAAACTAAAAACAAAATATTTATTTAATTTCTTTTATTACACTCTAAAAATAGAAATTATAAGAATATGAAAAAAACGAATAAATAAAAAATGGGAAATTTATTTTTTATTAAAAAAACAGACTATATAAAAAAAAAATATATTTTTGCAATATTGAAAGTGAACTTAAATTAACTGTGCTGAAAGGTTCAAAGAATTTTTTTATCAAAAATCTCAATAATTAGGTTTTGATTTAATAATTTAAATAAAAATATCTCTTGATTTAGACTAGTGATAGAAAGAGAGACAAGGATGGAGATTCAGGTGGAAAAAAAGCAAAATAGCCAGCCAACAAGTGGGAGGTAGCCAAGTGACATTAATTAAAAATAATTTTATGATCACAATTAAAGTCTCAATTAAACATAAAGCAAATGATATTATTATCTATTCTGTATTAAACTTCACATAGATTAAGAATCTGCAGGAAAAATTTCGATATTTCTAAAAATATGAGATTTTTTTAATTAAACCATGTAGATGAGAATTAAG
>JAKCPI010006424.1:0-65289 GCA_023213315.1 Euborellia annulipes | reverse complement strand
ATGCTCTAAATCCTTTCCTCATTCAGCTTGAAACGTTTCAGTTCATATATTATGTTACATCTTAAGGCTGTTAATCAGTGTATATTTTGCTCAGACTAACTCGACCAACTCTGAGCAAAATATAATCCGATTAATGGACTGAAGATGGTTCATAATAAATGAACCGAAACGTTTCCAGCTGATTGTTGAAAGCATTCAGAGCATTTTTTCTTGGCTGCCTCTGCCTCTATACATCCTTTATTAGTTTTTTTTTTATTTTGAATTATTTTTCCGGCATCTGAGACTATTTAAACCATATCCCTATTTATTTAAATTACGTGATAGCCAATTGAATTAAAATAAATTTTTGTCACACGAGACAGGATGCGAACCCTGGCCGCTAGCAAATACAAATACATTTGCTAAAAATAATTATTATAAATTTTTGAAAATGCACAATTGGATAAATTAAAATTTTTATAACAATTCCTACTTTCGTTTCTTTCAAGTTATTTTTAGTAAAATTGGGGTAATCGACTCGTTTATTCAACTAATCGGCACTAATAATTTCTAATTTTATTTAAACAACTTATTCATTAGAATGAAAATCTTCTTCAGATACAATAAAAACCATTTAATAAAACAATGGAGGATTAAATAAGATTTAATTAGTTCATTCATAAAGTTGCGTGACTAATATCATTTTTATGTCTGTACACTTTACACGCATATATAATATATTATATATGTTTGCATTATAGCTGCCGTGCAGATTTCGGATAACATTTAATATAGAATTCCTCTTTTAAACTAACAGAATTTTCCTGACATTATTCGTTTCTATCAGAATTGTAAATGATTCCGCGTTTTTTCTACAGACTTGAAGGCTTTGACGATTTTCATTAGAGAATTTGTACGCAAGTATAATTAAATGGAATCTAAGTTTCACGTCTTCAGAAATAAGGTGTTCTCCGTACTAAAGTGCACGTTTTGTTCCTTAGCTTAAGGCTTATTAAAGCTTAGAAACAGGAATTTTAGATGGCGTTCACTTAATTGGCAGTGGTTGGCTGTAATTTGTAGTCTTGGAATAAGGAAGAGAAGGAGCCAAAAAGGATGATGATGGCAACTGAGAGAAGGTGGGGGGCGACGACGAACTCGTTGTCAGTCCAAGGTGCGAACAAAGAAGACCTGCCAACTTTGCGACGTCATTTCCTTTATTAAGACGCAGTAAAATCCTATCGGCACTTTGCCAAGTCAACTTTGATTGGATATATTTAAGAAGACAAAAGTATATTTTCCGGGGACCCAAAGTTGACGTCCCCCAACCAACAAACTCTCTCCCCCAACCAACCCTCTTTTCGATCTTTGATTTGTTCCGTTTATTTGAATTGTCTCATCAAACAGAAGCCAAACAAATTATTCCCTTTTTATTCAAACAAAAAGGGCGAGAGAGAGAGAAAGAGAACAAAAAAACGAATATTATTGTGTAAAAGATGAATAATAATTAGAGTAAATTGTTTTCTCACTTATTAATTGCGAACTCGCCCTCTTCGCCAAAGGCATTTTTCCATAATTTGGGTTTGTTTTTTAGACAATATAATATAAAAGAGAGAAATAATAAGCTTTCTGGAAAAAAATAATATATATATATTTTTTTTTTGGTATACCAACTGTTTCGATGTATATTTTAAAATCAAATATTGATATACTCACACCAGGGCCTAGAGGTTAAAGATATTTGCCCCCAATATATGCCTGAAAATTGTCTAAAATAAAAATATAGACCTAATAAAAATTTTTTTTAATTGTTTTTATTTTTTTTTATTTTTATTATTTGAATTGGCCTAAGCCATTTAGCCAGTTACAAAACTTACAAAAATCTACAACAAGAAATAGATATAATATTAAATTTCACACATACATATGAAATTGTTCACAGTTTTAAACCAATTGATACCAAAAATTCACTAAAAAGGTTTATCAATCCTCTCTCACTTTCTAACAATACTAGTAGACTTGAAATGTGGCGCCCTTGGATAAGGGTAGTCCACCCGCCGCGAAAGCGTGGAGGTCCTGGTTCGACTCCAGGGCGGTGCGATTTTTGCCCAATCTTAAGCACAAAAATATCTCACCAACTTGCTATCTTAAACGATATATTGACTGGCTAATGAACAGTCTATTTGAGCATTGATTGAAAAAATTCCATCTTTTTCAAACAAGGCTCTACCTATTTAAAATTTATAGGTAAAACATTCATATCACTCAATAATAATAACAATCTATCCGTCCACTCTACGTTATGCTTTTATTTAAATTGTACAAAAAAAAAAAATAGAAATCATTTCATTTTTGTTGTTAAAATTTTTCAATTTTTATGACTTAAAATAAAAGGGTGGGAGCTCATTGAAAAGTTAAAGAATTGTCTATTCTTAGACCCTCAGAACTGGGGTTTGGACTACGGTAACCGAAACCGGTTTTTGGCTAATTTTCAAAAACCGAGAAACCGAGTTTTCTCCGAAAAATTCCTTCCCAAGGAATTGGAAAATTTCTGAGGTTGATTCAAAACTAGGCTGTCTTCCTCTCAGCAATAAATGGCTTACCTGATAATCGCCTCTTCTCTGGTGATATAAACATATTACCTCTAAAATAGCTTTTAACAACAATTTTATTGATTGACTGGATTAGTTGAAATTAAATCAGTGTCAAAATGCTTAAACAACTTCGATATATTCTTGAATAGAATTTAGATTTAGATTTCAATTTACTCATGAAATTGCTTTAACCGAGATGTATAAATTCTGGTATAATTAAGTAATCTACTATTTGGATCAGTTTGGACATGTAAACAGATACAATAGGCACTTTTCGTAAAATTTGCGTAGCATATTTCATATTTATAGGCTTCTATAGATTGTGAATAGTATTTAATACGACCATATTTGATGAACCAGTCATTATACTTTGTTTCCCTCGACTCGCTGACAAATGCACATATTCACGAGCTCAGGACACAAATATTCACCGATATGCATACACATATTCACGAATGTCTGCACACGGTCAGCATTGCTATATGAATAAATCAGAAGAGGAGGATAGATTTACAATGGATTTGGTGGAGAGTTGAAGGGTTCAAAAACATGGACAGGAAGGGTGGGGGAAGGGGGTGCTGACGAGTTACAACATCAACGATTATTGTTCTTAAAACGATTTTTTTCTACTACCTACATTAATAATTTATCGATATATATGCACTTGCATTATGTGTATAATTGTAAGTAAAAACCAATACAACCAACTTATAAAAAATATTATAATAATAGAATGTAAAATTTTGTTAATATCTTTATACAATTTTGTAGCCCAATAACTGAAGATGGCCAAATAAATTCAGGCCGAAACGTCTTATTCTGGGAGTTTTATTAAACCTAGATCATAGGCTGATATCTCCAATTCTCCATTACAATATAAAGATCGGCATACAAAATAATTACAGTACTATGAGAACATTATTATAAAATACATTATATAGGAATTCGGAGGCCATTTAGGCCTATTTATTTCAATAATTGTTGGTGGGATTGAACCTGTCTCTCTCGTGGCATCTAATTTAGGTAGCCTATATCCCTCCGAACCCATTGTATTATTTTACATTTATTTGATAAATTAAATTAACATAAATAAATATTATAAAAGTTTACAAAGTACGTGAAAACAATTTTTTATTATTTACTATAATATTTTAAAATGTATTATTCCTATCAAACAAATCCAATTAATAATTTAAATCCATTGATTCAATTTAGTTTGGAAGATGAATTATTTACAGTTTCCGAAATATTTCCAATAAATATGAAATAACAGGAAATACTTTCAGTTGTTTTGTGTTCAAACTAAATATATTCAAAATATACGTACACAAATATATAGCATTTAAATTATTTCAATACATTTTTTTTTAAATGACCGATAAGAAAAAATGCCACCGGATATATTGGAACTGAGTGAAGAGAGGGGTGGGGGAAGGGAGGTTTTTATTGCAAAGTTATTTTCCCCTCTGATCAAAGCAAAAAACTTTGTCCTGAGGGATAAGCATTTATTTACCCCTGTAATAAATTAAAAGTCAATTTTTTTTTTTGTTTGCCTTTTTTTTAATTAAGGTGAAACAAATGAATATACTAAAAAATTTATCTATTGAAATTTTATGTTTTTTTAAACCTAAGCCGCTTGGAAAAAAATGTTGACTCGTTAATATCCCCATATATTTAAAATGTACATGCATTAACCAGGATGGTTTAAAACCCATCTATACGATTTTCTATCAATATATTTGAGTAATTTAAAAAAACTGAAAAAATAAAAAATACTCTCAGTGGGATTTTTGAATGTTTTGCTATTAACTTAAAAACAATCCTACTTTATTATTTATTAATCACTATTTTATTAGTCTCTTTTGCATATTTAGACCTTAAACGAAAGGCTACTTATTATGTTAATAACGATATATGTATGTTTCAGAGATACGCCAACTAAGCTTAGTATTTATTTGTTTTAAATCAACATTCGGTAATTGAACGTTGTGTTCTATGTTTGACAAGCCAGATTTTTTGTGTCGATATATATTTAGTTTCCCACACTACTTTAGAATTCAAGATGTACATTTTTTTTTATTTCTTGGCTAACTGTAAGATGTAAAATTTATAAAAAAAATTGAAGAAAAATATTTATATGTTATTTCTCTTATCTTTCCTATGAGGTACAGAGTAAACTGTGCTTCAAACAATTTTGAGAGAAAAATAAGTATATTTTAAAGAGGATCTAAACAAATAATTGATTTTTTGATTTTTAATAAGAGCGAATTTTGAGAAAATTAAAAAACAAAACAAAATGTTCATCAGTAAAGTACTAGTAGTTCACTTGAGTCGGAGCAAGTGCACAGTACTTGATAACGGCTGCAGAATAAGCAGTCGAAACTTTGTACAGTATATATATTTTTAATAAATAATTAATAACAACATGTGGTCTATAATTAAAAATTCCCCTAATAATAAGTTAATAATTCAAACCACTAAAGCTTTAATAAACAAAGTACTAGTACTTTTTGGAAGATTTTATTTAAAAGCTTATTTTCACGCCTCAGGAGGTTACCTAACTTAATAATAAAATTTTACCCTCCTAGCTCATTTTCTTAATACTTTATTTTGATCATAGATACAACATTTTGGTATTTTTTTGGACTTAGGTGACAATCAATATATCTACATCGTATTTTTGACATGAATCGAATACTTTCTCTCCATTCATATTAACATACTGTTATATATATAGGTAAGAGATTTTATGACTATTTTTATAATTTAATGAGTAGAGGAGAATTTAAGTGTTTTAAAAAGAGTATTTTCACTGAGAGCGAAAGGGTGGGATGGAATAGTCGGGCAATGAGTAAAGGTTGAGAAATATTAATTAATTTTTATAGTTAGACTATAATGGTCCCTTTTAAATCTGCTTCATTGAATGATGAATAAATAGACTTTTTTGTAGTGAATTTATTGATGAAATCGAATATGTAATCAGATTTGATGTGTCACTTTAAAAAAAAAGTTAATGAATTTTTTTCAAAAGTTTTTTAAAAGCTACTACATGAAAATATTTTTTGAAAGAGGCTTGTTTTAAAACCCTTAAAATGAAAAAAAAGAGTTATTTTTGTAGTAATCCAAAAAATAATTTGGAAAAAAATTGCTACCTCGGGGTACAAAACTCCGCCCTTTTAGACTGCGCCCCCACATTGCTATTTTATTTCTTCATATTTTTTTTAATAAGGTTTCAATATTTGTTACTACTTTTGTTTGTTACATTCTGGATATAATTATCTATTATTTATCGTTAATATACTCTTTGATTACAAAATACAAAAAGCATTTAAAAAAGTATAGGCTAAATTTGAATATTGTAGATCTACGTGTTTCACTATTTGATCGTACGGTATTTTTTCTTTTCCATCAATTTTTTTTTTTAGAAAAACTTATTATTTACCCTCTATGTTAAAATAATAAGAAACGAAAGGTAGGCCTATTAAAAAAAAAAAAAAACAAAAATGCAGACTGCCAATTTTTTACAAATAAAAAAGGCAAACAAAAATAAATAAATAAATAATAAATAAAAAAAAAAAGCAGACTACCAATTTTTTTTTTTTTTTATTATTTATTTATTTTTTTGTTTTCTTTTTTTATTTGTATTTTTTATTTCTCTTGATTACACCTATAAAATAATGTTTTATACTAAATCTATTTGTTTGTAAACTAGGTGAAATTTATTAAAAATAATATAGACTTGGGATAAGTACAGTATATTTATTTGCATATTTATTTTCATAATCGATATGTTGATTTTTTTTTGGAAAATAAAAAAATAGAAGATAGGTAGACGAACGAGAATTGAATCTAGAGGTAGGGTTGATTTGTAAATACACACGTGATGGTAAAGCTTAGGCTTATCATTTATCCAGTCTATTATATATCCAAGCTGGAATGACAGATAAATGGCTTAAAATAAAGTGTCGACTAGGATTAGATGTGTGACCTTTTATACATGCAACCCTCTAGAATAACAAACGGAAAATATTTTGTAAAAATTGCAAGTTGGATATTATTCCGGAAAAATCATTATTTCATAAATTAAATAGAAGAAATGACAAACACTAAGTCATAGGTTTCGATGATTTTATGTTATTTAATGTTTCAACTAGAGATTACTGTTGATTGTTTAAATCTCAAGTTCTGAGGGGTCACCCCTAATAAATAAAAAAAAAAAAAAAAAAATCTCAAGTTGATGGTTTATTATATTTTTCATTCATGATTAAGAAGATTATTTTGTTAATTATTGATTTGTTGAAATACAGCGAAGTAGGGGAACACCCCAAGGGAGAGGTTTTTTCACTTAATAAATAAATTGCCAGAGATGATTACGCCAAATTTCAGACATACAGGGTCTTGTCATTATTAATAAAACAATGCTTACTTTGAGACTTTTAAAAATCTATCGCTCTAAAAGCAAGGGCGGATACAAGGGGGGGTAAAGGGGGTAATTACCCCCCCCCCCGAGATTCGAAAAAATACCTTTTTTTTCGCAAAAAAATTTATTTTTAATGAAAATTTTTAAAATTAATACTTAAAAATTTGATGTGTATTTATATTCTGGCAAACAAGTACAGAATGCGCTTTTAAATTACCGAAATTAAAAAAATAGTGTGCTGTGCGACGAGTCACACCAGATTACCCCCCCCCCCCCGAGAAACACCTCTGGATCCGCCCTTGTCTAAAAGCTTAACATTTTATTAATAAGACAAAAAAATTTAAAACTATATTTTATAAGGGATTGTCTGAATTTAATAAGATGCCTAAAGAAATAAAAAATGTTACAAGACTTAAGGAATTTAAAATATCATTGTCAAAATATATTGTACAAAGAGAGAAAGTTTATAGTTTACGCAGTGGCGTAGCGAGCTTAACTCGCGCTCGGGGCACAATACCTTTTTAGCGCCTCCCCCCCCCCATTCGAAAATCATATAGTAGTATATGTAAAATATACAAAATTATTATATTACACTGGCACTAAATTTTAAATATATTTTCCAGAAATCATTTATAATAAAAATAAAAATTATCCAGCAATTTTTTGTTTTGAGAACCATTTGACGCCCCTTTGTGAGTAGCGCCCGGGGCATGATGACCCCCCTCGCCCCCCCCTCGATACGCCACTGAGTTTACGAATGATATATAGTGATTGTATATCTAAAGATTTTTTTTTATATAAAAAAACATTCACACTTTTTTCTCATTCACACTCACATTCACACACTCTTCGTCTTTTCGGCAACTGAGGCCATTTAAGACTTTTAACGATACTCAGTATGTTTTATATTTCAATTGGGGGGTCCAGGCATTTTTATTTAAGTCATTTCGTTTCCAAATGCCTTAAATAAAATTATCGGACTGCCTGGGGTCCGAACCCGCGACGTTCGGTAAAGAAGGTAGACTCGCTACCAACTACACCAAGCCCCGTGGGCCATCTAAAGATTTATGTCTAATAAAATTATATTTTATTTATATACTGGGTATATATTAATACATGTCCTACTCGGAAGGGGACGATTAGGGCCACCACCACCCTCCATCCCTTAGTCTCATTAATAAATTTTAAAGATTATTATTATTATTTTAGCACAATATTTCTCTCTTTATATTTTTATTTATTTTTGTAAAATTTCGGTGATATTTGGATTCCCTCCTCTGGCTACCGCCCTGATTCAATCCATTCTTGGAAAATGTTTTGGTACTTTTATTAACAACCATCTTCAGATCATTAAAAAATACATATTTACAAACGTACCATATATACAAAATAATTTTTTTCAAAAATTATGATCTTACATATTCTAATTTATTTTGTATATTACTATTCAATAATTTTGTAGACAGTATACAAATTTAAATAAATATAAATGAAGATGGTTCTTAATAAGTATTGAAACGATTCCCGACTTTCAGAATTCAGATTATTATTTTTCACTTCTGCTTCCTACTTCTCTCCATTCACAAACATCACAGTCACTAACTCTTGTAAACATTTATAAAGTTTTATTGAGGACCTTGAACCTCCTCCCCTTGCTTATGCCATGAAAGTAGAGGTTTATTTATCATCCTCCTTCCCCTCCATCTTAGAAAACAAACAAAGGGTCAAAATTCTTTTAGTGTTAGGTAGAAATTTATTTGTTTGTTATCAAAAGTATTTTAATATCTGATCTTTCTATATACTTTTCTAAAAGAAAAGAAAAACATTCTATTCAATTGAGAATCAAATTTATAAAGTCAAATTTCTTTCCCTACCCTATAATGAATACATAAAACTTGGTTTTGAATTCATTCCCAAAAGGAAGTTTTCAACTCTGAGAATCCCTGGGATATAAAAGCGAAAACATCTCAGCAATATCTATGATTAAATACCGAAACGTCGATATGTTCCACTTTAATAAAACGCCATCAATTTTATTTAAACTTTTTTTTTTTTTTTTTTGTTTCAGCAACAATTTTCTCGCTAATTTAAATAAACGATTTTATCTCAATTTTATATATTTAAATTCTTTTTACTTTCTGAAACATTTTTCAAGTTCTCGTTTAACTTTCAAGAGTCTAACGATTTATATCAATTTCTGAGACATATTTTTTTGCGCTGTTAAAGTTGAATGCTCTTCGACTTCTAAAGCGATCGTCACATCATTAGTCAAGATTTTTCAATCTATCCTATCCACTATAAAAGAGTATTTTTATAAATGATTAAATTCTTTTGTGTATACTTTTTGATTTTTACAAATTTTTGAAATAGTTTTTTTTTTTTTTTTTTTTTAATATAAATCCATTTTCAACTTGGGAAATTTTTTTAAATTATTTTCAAAATTTGTTATTTGCTATTTATTAGAGTGATAGAGATTTATAGCATCTTATTTATTTTTTTCAAGGGGATTTGAAAAATATAAATATATAGATCAGACTAGACATTGATGTTTTTGTAAACGGGACACTAAAAGTTTAAATATTCTAATTCATGAATTTTATTTTAACTTTCTCTTGTGTCTATTGCTCTATTTTGTTGCCAGACTCTCCGATATTTTTGTATTAAAATAACGCATCTTGTGTTTTGGATCATTAAATTCAACATCTCTTCCTCTTCCATTGGGCAAGAATCAATGAATTAAATATTCATTAAAAAAAAACTACTATGTGTTCATACTAAGCACTAAAGAAGTGAAAATTCTCCGCAAAATTATTATAGGCAAGATTTAGTGTTTGGTCAAATAATTTCCACTGAATATAATTTTTGATTTATTGACTGGTTTTCGTGGTAAAAATGTGTTGAGTCTAGTCGAGTCGACAGCTGCCTTTTTCTTTGAATGTGGTTGTCGTCATTGCCGAGGAAAATTCAAATTTGTTGTGCTGCCCCCCAAACCCGTAGCGTAATGAATTTAATATTCATTACTTTATATAACAACAAAATTTTTAATTAATCTCTTTTACCCTATTATTTTTACTTTCTCTTACCTATGTATATATGTAATATATATAGAGAGAGAAAGTATTGGATTCATGTCAAAAATTCGATGTCGAGATTTTGATGGATCTTCACGTTTTGAGGTCCCCTGAATCCAAAAAAGTGGTTTTCGCGACATGGTCTGTCTGTGGGTGTGTGGATGGGTGAGTGGGTGTGTGGGTGTGTGGGTGTGTGTTCAATTTTAAGCATGAAGGAATTGAGCTATGAGGCTGAAATTTTATATTTAAGTTAAACACTCCCCGGGACCGGAAAAATAAGCTTTTAATCAAAATCGGCCAAAGAGTACTAGTACTTTACTGATGTACTTTTTCAGTTTTTTTCGATTTTCTCAAAATTCGCTCTAACGATTTTGATTAAAATTCAAAAATCAATTATTTTTTAGATGCTCTTTCAAATGTATATTCTCGTTTTGCCCTCAAAATTGTTTGAAGCACACTTTACTCTTGTGCTTCATAGGAAAGATAGGAGAAATGGTTGCCATGGTAACAAAATATAAATATTTTCCCATAGTCTACTTTTTTTTTTTTTTTTTAAACATTCACACTTTTTTCTCATTCACACTCACACTCACACACACTTCACACAGTCTTTTCGGCAACTCAGGCCATTTAAGACTTTAGACGATAACCGTTATTGATAAATATACATATAGGGGTCCAGGCATTCTTATTTAAGCCATCTGGTATCCAGATGGCTTAAATAAAATCATCGGACTGCCTGGGGTCCGAACCCGCGACGTTTGGTATATGAGGTTAGCACGCTAACCTCTACACCACGCCCCGTGGGCCATAGTCTACTTGTAAATTTTACATCTGAATTCAAATATTCCCTACTGCCGGGAACTAAATACATGTCGACACAAAAAATCTGGTGTGACAAGCACAGTACACAACTTTCGATTACCGAAGGTAAGAGAAAGTTGTGTGCTGTGCGCCAGTCACACCAGATTTTTTTGAAATACATGGATTCTTTTTTTTTTTTATCTGAGAATTTTCTCTTTGTCAAGATTAAGTTTCAATAATTCTAGATACATTTTCCATTTGCTTGTTTAAAATGAAATTCCATTTCATTCTTCAATATCAACTTTTAATTGACTCAATTCCAAAATGTCTTCAATTTCGTTAATAATTAAATCTTGTTGAATAGTTTTTTTTTTTTTTTTTTAATTTACTCGTTTGTCTAAAATTGAAATCACTTTAAATTGGTTGGATTATAAGATAAAAAAAAAACTGTAATTATTTTTCTAATGAAGAACAAAACTATTTAATATACAAAATTAATTGAAAAAAAAAGCTTTTCAATTAAATAGCAGACTGTCTAACATTTTGCTATTTAATTATATTATATATCAATTAAGACTTTATTTGTTTTCAAATTTCATTTGGTTTCGTCTGGAAATTCAATTTATTTTTTTTCTTGATGTTTAATTTTAACTTTAAAGACTTTAATCTCTTTCTTGGACTTTTTTTTAATCTAACAAGTCTATCATTTAATGAATTTTTTCGTTCGATATTAAAGCATTGGACAACATTTTAAAATTAATGCTCGGACTAATAAATTGAATTGCTTAACAGGTCACCGGAGCATTGATGTTTTGATGTGAAAAACAGCTCCGGAGATCCTGGGGTCGATGCCCAAGGGCCAGTGGACCTGTGATCCTCCATCAATATAAATTTCATATTTAATTGAAGTTTAAAATTAGAATTAGTAGAATTTCTTAGAGCAGGTTCGGAGCCAGGATTTTTTTCAAGAAGGGGGACTTATTATAATTTTGTTCAATGACATTCATTCAAAGTACTTGAAGAGGCTTATTAATAGCCCGAAATTAAGTCTAGTGAAAAGAAGGGTTGAGTTCCTGGCGGACACCTCAATCTAATGTAACCTAGTATTAGAATTTATTTATTAGATTAATGAAATTTATGAGGAAAGGTCAGTTTTTGCTTATTTGCTTCTTAACCATTCTTTTTTTTAAATTATTTTTCCTACCCTTGACCTGTGACTTAGAGCTAGAGCATTAACTTCAGGTAAAGGTCAAGGGTTCGCTTCCTGTCTCATTCAAAAAAATTTATTTCAATTGGATTGATAGTCCAAGTGGAATTAATAGAGACCGGGTCTAAATGGCCTTCGATGCATCTAAATGAAATTAAAAAAAAATATTTTTTCGTCATATGAAGCTATTGTTACATTGTACCGTTGTCTCCCCGGACTCAGAAACGACGTCTTTGTACTTTATATTTTTTTAAATAATTTAACTTATAAGCAAATTTATCTTTCGAATTCATTAAGTCTAAAAAACAAACAAAAATAGGAATCTATCTTATAAATTTATAATTTTATTTTCTCTTACCTATATATTAATATATATATATAGAGAGAGAGAATATACCGTGTATATATATAGAGAAAGTATTGAATTCATGTCAAAAATTCGATGCCGAGATTTGATGTAAATACATGTTTTGAGGTCCACTGAATACAAAAAACTGGGTCCCGCAAAATGGTCTGTCTGTCAGTGCTTGTGTATGTTCAATTGAAATTGAGCTACCAGGCTGAAATTTTATATTTAAGTTAAGCGCGAAAATAAGCTTTTGAACAAAAAATCGGCCAAAAAGTACAAGTACTTTACTGATATTTATTTTTGATGAGAAAAAAAACCTCTAAACAAAAAGGACACAAAAGAATAAACTTCTTTTTTTTTGTAAATATATTAATAAAACAACAACATTTAAGCAAATTCGCATAATTTTATAAGCGCAAAATGAGGAATAAAAAACAAACAGAAAAGGTTTGGCTTATCTACTTAGTTTATCAGAGGCGGGGAAATGCGTGCAGAGGCAGCTACTAATAGGTGGTGAATTATTAAATAAACTAAACCCTTTTTTTTTTTTTTTTAATCAACATCCTGTGAAATTAATTTTAAATAATGAAAGTATTTCGATTCTAATCAAAGCAAGAGAATATTCAAAATAGACTAAGGAAATATTAAAAAAAAAAAAAAAATTATCTTAAATCTCCCATGGATTTGAAGAAGGGCTTTTTTTTTGATGGAAAAATTCTGGATTTTGAGCTCACCATTTGAGGATTTTGGGACCCGAGTATTTTTCTTGGGTTCTCCTTTAGATTTCAAAATTTCATTTCGAAAATCCAACGGTATTTGATCAAACAAAGTGTGACAGACGGGCAGAGTGACATGTGGACACTTCAAATACCAGTAGATAGAGAGATAAAAAAAATTTTGGAATTCGAGCAAATTAATCATTTTTGTTATTAGGGAAATTTTTTAATTATATACCATATTTTGTATTAATTATTTATTAAAAACAAATACAGTACAACATAATCATTTTTGATTAAAAAAGTAATAATAGATTATTTTCCAAAAAAAAAATAAATACAAAATTTCATAAGAATTGGAAAAAAAAATTTTAAATGCGTAAAAAGTTCCAAAGGGGACCCTCTTTTGAATCGAAATTAACATACAAATCCCTATAGGAAATTAACATTGGTCAAATGCGAAGATAAGGTAGAAAAATTTAAAACGCGTAGAAAGAGAGAAGATAGTTTTGTGAGAGAGAGATATGTTTTCTCCGAAAAAAAATGGGCGTTTAATTAATAATTGATTTTTAATTTAATAAAAAGAAAAAGATTTAAATTCGGTTACCATGGCAACCATTTATTTCTCCTATCTTTCCTATGAAGCACAAGAGTAAAGTGTGCTTCAAACAATTTTGAGGGCAAAACGAGAATATACATTTGAAAGAGCATCTAAAAAATAATTGATTTTTGAATTTTAATCAAAATCGTTAGAGCGAATTTTGAGAAAATCGAAAAAAACTGAAAAAGTACATCAGTAAAGTACTAGTACTTTTTGGCCGATTTTGATTAAAAGCTTATTTTGTCGGTCCCGGGGGTGTTTAACTTAAATATAAAATTTCAGCCTCATAGCTCAATTCCTTCATGCTTAAAATTGTACACACACAGACACACACACCATGTCGCGAAAACCACTTTTTTGGATTCAGGGACCTCAAAACGTGAAGATCCATCAAAATCTCGACATCGAATTTTTGACATGAAACCAATACTTTCTCTCTATATATATATTACATATATACATAGGTAAGGAAAGAAAAAAAAGAAACAAAATCGTCATTATTTTCATTGGGATTTGAAAAAATTTTTGAATAAAAAAATTTCTAATAAATTTTTTTTTTTTAAACCTCTCAAAAACTTTTCTTAAATGAATTTCTACTTTACTATTTTTTTTTTTTTTTTTTTTTTTTAAACATTCACACTTTTTTCTCATTCACACACACATTCATACAGTCTTTTCGGAAACTTAGGCCATATAAGACTTTGACGATAACCGTTGTAGAGAATATATCTATTGTGGGGTCAGGCATTTCTATTTAAGCCATCTGGTATCCAAATGGCTTAAATAAAATCATCGGACTGCCTGGGTCCGAACCCACGACGTTTTTTTTTAAATTAATTAAATGGCCGTTGGAAAAACCATTTGGCCAATGGCTAAGTAAGTGTGTTTCAGATATAGGAACCCGAGAAAAAAAAATTTTTATTCGGGGCACAAATCTGACTTCTTATTCTCCGAGATCCGTATGCACTGGTTCACAAATTGTAAATGTGACCAGTAACTGTGGTCTCGGTAAACTTTACTATTTTAATATGCCAAAATCGGTCCTGAGAAGCTCATTAAATTTTTGAAACCAAATTTCAATATTTTACCTAAGAGAAGAATTAATTTCCCTCCTTAGTGAAAAACAATTTAGGTCGTTAATTAATTGATTGATTAATTTAGAAAATAACTCTTAAATAAATTTTTGATAATAAATCACCTTCTAAAGATTTTCAATTCTATCTTCTTTAGTTTGTCATATTATATAATTTTTATTCTTATATAGCGTTAATTTTTCGACATTTTGATAATATATCATTGTTAATTTTTAATTTTGATATTAAAGTTTTCCTTTTCATGATAGCTATTTACCGTTTTAATAAAGTTGGAGTTTTTTTTTTTTTTAATCTTAAATCCAAACACTCCATTTCACCTTTTAAATGACGGGCATGACAGATTGTTGTTTTTAAAGTTTCAGCTTAGTTCGTACAAAAAACGTGAAAAGATAGATAGATATCCGCTAAGGAGGGCTCTTAAATATCAGTTTACTACTATTTTTATAATTTAGCTAATATTTTATAAATATCCTATAAAAAAACTATATATTTTCTAAATCGCCACGTAATTATATCTTCGGCATATTAGGCCATATAAACATTAGCAACTTAAATCATCATCGTCATCACTGCATATTTATTTCAATTAAATGGCCCACATAATTTAAATAATATTAACTCTAGATGGGCTGGAGATCTTGGGTTCGATTCCGAGGACCATCAAAAAAATCATACGAAATTGTTAAATAATAAACAAAATATTGAAAAAAATCCGAGTAGATATAAATGTTTTCGTAAAAAACGTTGTCGGGCGGAGCCCTTTTAAATTTCACCACACATTTAGATGATTAATTTATTTCGAATAAAAAATGTTTTGACTCATATAAATTGCAATTAAATTGGCGAAAAAAAAACGAAAGGTTTCTCTAACATACTATAATAGATTATCTAATGGTAGAAGTTAATTAGTCATTCAGCTTATGCGTATTATCACTTATTATCAGTGGCTACGCCCTAAACCCCCGTCAACCCCCTTCCCTTGTTCGTTCAAGCATATTTTCCCCTGAAGTGTGCATTCTGGTTATTTATTTAACCAGATCAGTAATTGGCTACCGGAGTATATCTCCCGGCCATTGGTATTTGCCCAAATGTCGGAAAGGTTAGCTTAAGCTCGGGAAATGAGTTAGGACAACATATTGTCAGCACAAAATGGCCCAGAGCGTATTCGCTTCAATTCGTCCGAGTTAAAGGAGTGCTTGCTAAGCCATTCCCCTGGGGCAAACTCGAAAAATCACTCGTCTTTTACATTGGGAGACGCTTTTATTTTATAATCTGATGCAAGCTTTTCAAGATAAATTAAATTGAAATTGAAAAATTAAAACCAACACAGAATAGCCAATTATTATTTTTAACTTTGTCCAACAACGGTAGGTTGGATAGGTAAAGTTTATGTAATCGTAAAAAAAAATCGAAATTGAACTGAAGCTGCCAAAATGCGTTTTGAGGTCCCTATAATCCATTTAAGTACTTATTGGAATTATGTCTGTCTGTGTGTGTGGGTGTGTGTCTGTGGTAATTTTTTCGTCAACGAAAACTCAAAAACTATATGTTCAATTGTTTTGAAATTTTGAACACAACTAAACTAGAGGTAGAGGCCAAGAACTGAAAAGCTTTTGGTGAACATTGGACCATTAGGGGGGCTCTCGGGGAGGGACCAAAATTTTTGTCTTACATAACCTATAATTTTTTTTATATATATACAGAAACTAGACTTTCTTCCGAGTAAAATGATATATAATCTGTAAAACATCGAATCATTAGGAGGGACCAATATTTTTTTTCTTAAATAGTGGGTGGGCAAAGTTGTGCGCTCGGCTTAGTCCGATTATTTTATTTTATTTTTTTTAATAATGGGAAAACACTTGTAATTCAATGACAGTGATTAGACATTCCAAAACAAGATTTCTGTTTGGCTAGAGAAGTCACGATCTTAAAGCCATTAAGTAATAATAATCGAACATCCTCAAATGATATTTTCAATATTTCTCAAATAAAATTGAAATTTAATCAAAAATTCATTTGGAACAAACAAGTGAACTTTAAATTCAAAATAATTATTTAAAAAAATATTATCGAAATACGTTTATATATTGATATAAAATAATAAGAGAAAATATAAATGAATTCGTAAATTGTTGGATATGACCCAAAATCAATATTTTGGTAATTTAAAGGCGCATTCTGTACTTGTTTGCCAGAATTTAAATACAAATCAAATTTTTAAGTATTAATTATTAAAATTTTACATTAAAAATAAATTTGTTTTCGAAAAAAAGTATTTTTTTCAAATATCGGAGGGGGTAATTACCCCCTTTTCCCCCTTGTATCTGCCCTTGCACTATTCCCACTGGAATGGGGGATTATGGTCTTGAAAAATGTATAAAATGTCATCCATCCCTCACTGAAGAGGATTCTTTCTCTCGATCTCAATAGTGTCGAACTGTTGCTCGATCAAATTTGGAGGGGTAGGCAACGCTAAACACTAGTTTATTTAAAATTTCAAAGGACTTTTTAGATAATGCGCTATTTTCTTTCAATAATAATATCGCTGTTCTAGGACTTTGGGTTTTATCTTGCCATAAGTCTTTTTTTAATTAATTAAAATAGAGTCGTTTCAATTAGGTTAAATTAATTCATTTAGCGACTTGATTGGCCTATTAAGTATTTGCTGTTAAAATGGCTTAAACTACAAATTACTAAGTGGCCTATAAAATCAAATAGAGAATAAGAGGAGTTCGATAAGAAATCTCTTTTGTTTTTGCCATCTTAGTGCGGTCAAAAAGGGGCCAGTAAATGGGATATATAGGGTTGGGGTGAGTTTTTTTTTTTTTTTTTTTTTTGTAACACGCATACGATTCTGAAACTTGTTGAATTCATAGAGTAAACGAGACGATTTGAATCTGCGCCAAATGGCCTACAACCCATCGGATAACCAATGGAGATGAGATGAGATGAGGCCCCAGCATCCGGCTTCGCTTATCATCAACTCTATCCCCTCCACAACTCTCTCTCGGTTTTTTTAACCAATCAGAATGGGCGGAAATTAATTTCCCTAAATGCCTTTCTCGTTCCTCCTACTTGTTTATTATTCTAAATATAAATTAAAAATAAAAAAAAAAATCTATAGAAGCAAGTGACAAATTGTTTTTACTTTCTCTTAACTATATGAGGCTATATATACCGGTATATATATCACTAAATATGAGTATAAAAAATGGCCTGGGGATGTTGCCGAAAATATTGTATGTGTTTGTGAATGGGAAGAAAGTGTGAGTGTAAAAAAAATATATATATATAAACAGCAGCTTAGAAATCGAAACACTTCTTGTTATAGTTTATAAAGGAGAGGTTAACAAAACGAAAAATGAATATAGTTAGTTTTTTTTTTTTTTTTATTTATTAGGCAATAGGCAGCGATCATGCCTTCATCCAATTTTTTCATTGTACATAATTTCAAAAATAAAAGTATATACAAAATCTCAACTTAGAAACGAATAAGGATATAAATAAATAAGGGTACAAATGAATAAGAATACAAACAAATAAGGGAACAAATAAATAAGAGTATAAATAAATAAGAATACAAAAGAATAAGAATTGTGAGATATGTCTTGGTGGCTGAAAGTATATTATTAAGGAGTAAAAAAAAAAAAAAAAAATCCAAGACATAAGCAGCCAAAATTATTTCTTTTATTGTTACATCAGCCTGGAACGACAACAATAAAAGAAATAATTTTGGCTGCTTATTATAAAATTATTTCTTTTATTGTTTTTTTTTTTTAAACATTCACACTTTTTTTCTCATTCACACTCGCATGCACCCACACATTCACACAGTCTTTTCGACAACTTAGGCCATTTAAGACTTTGACGATAACCGTTATGAATATATATTATTTGGAGTTAAGGCATTCTTATTTAAGCCATTTGGTATCCAAATACAAAAATAAGGGTAAAAATAGTTTTTTTTTTATTGGTGAGACCAAACATCCCATGGCCCCCGAGAATCGAACCCAGGATCTCCGCCTTCAAAATGCCTCGATTCGGACTTAACAAGTCATAGATATATTCCACAAGAAATGTGAGTGTTTTTTATTGGTGAGGCCAAACATCCCATGGCCCCCGGGAATCGAATCCAGGATCTCATCCTATTTTTTTGAGAAATGTAGAGTACGGCCAAACGAGAGTGACACCTGAAGATGGTTTTCATGCTTTATAAAAAAAGCTACTTCTACGCCTAGGCGGAGATCCTGGGTTCGATTCCCGGGGGCCATGGGATGTTTGGCCTCACCAATAAAAAACACTCACATGTCTTGTGGAATATATCTATGACTTGTTAAGTTCGAATCGAGGTATTTTGAATACTATTATCTTATTCAAATATATAGATCTCGAAAAATATTTAATTAAAAATAGTTAGTTTATAAGACAGAGAATCGTTGAGACCAGTCGCATTTGAACTGACACAAGAGTGTTGAAAATGTATATATATATATTGGGGTCCAAGCATTCTTATTTAAGCCATTTGGTATCCAAATGACTTAAATGCTGCCTGGGATCCGAATTCGCAACCCTTGGTATAGAAGACAAACACGTTACCAACTACACCAAGCTCGAGGCCCGGAGGTTTATATTTAAAGTAGCTTTTTTTATAAAGCATGAAAACCATCTTCAGGTGTCACTCTCGTTTGGCCGTACTCTCCATTTCTCAAAAGAAAGAACTAAATAATTATAACTTAAGAGCTACCAAGAGAGGGCTATCAAATTTACCTTAGGTTCTTGTCCTGGTTTTTAAAAGAATAGCTCCAGCCCAAAGAGAGCGAGAGTACATATTTGCCTTAAAATGTGTCATAAGATACGTGTCTCTGTTAAGTGAGAGACAGATTCTTTCAAGTGTTTTTCCCATCCGGGCCTTCCGATCGAATTGTTTTACACTTTCTCACTTCCTCTTGGCTTGATTCGTTCCTTTTTGCTCAATTCACTCTCTTTCTCTCTTTTCCATTTTATTTTTTACCTTTGTGAACATAAATAAAGAACTTAAAACAAGAGAAAACAAAAACCATAAAAAAATGATAACAAAATTTCTTAATTGAATTTTTAAGATATACGAAACGGAAATTTTAATTTCACATTTTATTGTAAAATGTACGTTAGATATATCTAAATATCTCTTCATATATGAAGATCTTTTTCTTCTACTTGAGAATCAATAATTACTTCATATTATCTTATTATTGTGTGGGTGAGACTGCCAAAGGCGGACTGTGCGGCTAGTAATTGTAAAACAAGCTTGGTTCGGTTATAATAAAATATATTTGGTTGCTAAAAGTCTTTTGACTTCGCCCCATAGAAACTTGATCTCTTTTTTAAACTTAAATATAAAATTTCAACCTCCTAGCTCTTTTCGTTCTTGAGATATTTTGTTCCCAGAAACACACACAGGCAGACATACTATTTTGCGAAAACCACTTTTCAGTTTTTATTTAAATATAAAGTGCCAGGGTCAACGTTTCGGTCGCATATAGGACCATCATCAGGGCTAAAATATAATAGACAAAATCAAACAGTGATCACAAATTCTTTTTACTTGTAAGTCAAAACCAAGAGGAATAATAAATTGACAATGTCTTGGGTAAATGTTTTATATAAGAGATTTATGAGTTCACCAAATAAAGCCTTTTTTTATTTGTATCTATCACTATTACGTTCACCACCAAATCTTATTTATTTTTTTATATAAGATTATAATAAATTATGTAATGTAATCCAACTAAAAAGAATTTGTGATCAATGTTTGATTTTGTCTATTATATTTTAGCCCTGATGATGGTCCTATATGCGACCGAAACGTTGGCCCTGGCACTTTATATTTAAATAAAAATTGAAAAAACGACTAGCTGCGTTGCTCATTTGGGATTTCCTGAACCTTAAATAAATTGTATTATCAGCTATACACCTCAATTAAAGCTTTCACAGTTGTTATCATTAATAAAAGAATTTTGTTTTCGGTTCAACCGTGTTTTTTTTTTTTTTTTTTTTTTTATACAAATCCATTTTTTTATACAATATTTACAAAATACATATAAAAATAATTCATATACCAATTAATATAAAAATACATACATATACAAACACATTCGAATAGAACTAAAAATGTTCAAAAATACATAAATACAAATAAAACATTCAAAATAAATATCTAAAAATAAAACAAATACAAATAACACATTCCAAAATAAATTACAAAACTAAAATATTAAATATATTATATTTTGATGGCATTTGTCTTAATGAATTTGGCTATTTCTTGAACTATTGTGTCGGAGGCATGCTTCAATATTTCCCGGTAGTTAGGGGGAGATCTAAAATGTGGGATTATTGCTTTCATGAGGGCTGTTCTTGATGATTGTAAACGTGGGCATCCATGATGAGGTGTTCAGGCGTTGCTGGAATCTGGTTACAGGTGAGAACGGAGAGGCTGTTAATTGAAATCTGTGTAAGTGGCCATTTGTTTGGGTATGGTTGATCCTGAGTCTATTGAATTTGTAATTTCTTCTCTTGTGAGGTTTGAGGTGGAAAACCAGGGAACTCGTTTGGGTTTTTTATGGCGTGCTGATCCTTTTAATTGAGAGGTATGCTTCCATTGGAGGGCATTGATGATAACCGTGTTTTATTTATAATAAAAATAACTAAATTATATTTTAAATATGCGAACTTGTGTGTATACCCTATATACTGTAAATGTATAAGGTAAATATTTTTTCTAATTCGCTTTGTTCCTCTCTTTCAGGTTTTGCTAAGTGAAACCTGACTGAACTGCTAACTGACTCAGGCTCTACCACTAGACAAAGGGTTTCTTTAGTTTTGGCCGAGTTGCCTTCCCATGTTCGCCAGCACTTCTTCTCATCGGTTCACATCTACAATTTTTACATTTTGGTAAGTACGTGTAAAAATTCAGTAAGGGTCAAAATATAGAATAGTATTTTTTATTTTTTTTTTATTTAAAAACATTCACACTTTTTTTCCCATTCACACCCTCATACACTCAGTCTTCTCGGCAACTCAGGCCATATAAGACTTAAACGATACTAATATTTTAATAATTATATATATTTGGGGTCCAGGCATTCTTAGTTAAGCCATTTGGTGTCCAAATGCCTTAAATAAAATCATCGGACTGCCTGGGATCCGAATCCGCGCCTCTCGGTACAGAAGGTTAGCACGCTAACCCCTAGACCAAGCCCGCGGGCCCACATAGAATAGTATGAAAATTACAATGCTCGGTGTTGGTGAACTTAAAAAGAGAACAAAATAATCTTATTTTCTTATAAAATCACTATTTATAAATATTTAACATATGCAATATTATGATTATAATGTAATATATTAATAAATAATAAATTATATAAATAATTATTATATTAATAATTTAAAACGTATATTTGCCTTGAAAATTCATTTTAGGCGTGCGCGATAATTTTTAATTATACAATAAATTAAAAAAATTGGACTTAAAAATTTTTATATTGAATATATTCCTCCACTTCTGACCTGCAAATGGTGAATTTTTTAAAAAATTTTATTTATTTATTTTAAGGATGGGTAAATGAAGTGAGTCTTTTAATAAGTTATTTAATTTCGAATTTATTCCCAACGGAATAAAACCCCGTTAGTTTGCAAGTAAATAGTATTTTTATAAATCGAGAATTTATTTAATAATTTCAATTTAATTTTTTTTTTTTTTGGACGCTCAGAGAGCAATGCTACTAGAGCCTGCTTGCTTGCTGCCTACCTGACAGGCTGTCTGTCTGTCTTAGTTGAATTTGAGTCGAGCCATGAGTCATTCGGTTCAGCTCCACTCTCTCTCTCTCTCTCTCTCTCTCTCTCTCTCGCGTGTGTATAGTTTCTTTTATATTGTGTTGTGATTTGTGCAAATAAGGCGTTCATCCACTCAACTCATTACTCCCCGTTTGGTCATCCTATTATTAAGGTAATGATTATTTACATATCTCATTTGCATAAAGAATTAAATTTCTATTTTCAATTTTTTTTTTTCTCATGATGAAGTCGTGTACCCCAGGGGGAAGGGTGAGAAAGGGTGTAAATCACCCCTTCTAATAAACAAAATAATATTTTTCTTTAAAAATGAAATTTAAAATAGAAAATTATTTTTTTTTTATTATTAATAAGATGATTTTTTTTTCTTTAATGTTTCTGAGTCGCAACATGCTACAAGCCGTATATCCGTCCTTCGTTTCATGAATATATTCCCTTTGTTTGTAGTTTTATATAGAAAATCCCCTTCAGGTTATGCACCCCTTCGAAGATATTTACTAATTCAAATTCAATTATTAAAATAAATTACTGAGAAAAATTCCATTTGTTTTTCTCATTAAAACCTTTTAGAATTTTATATTAAAATTAATTTTATTTCTGTTTCTCGTCCCCTCTCCCCCCCCCCCAAGTTATTTCCCCTCTCTACAAATTTTCTTACTATACTTTATATAAATGTTTGATTGAGGAAAAAATAATTCAATTTTTTTTCTGACTTGCAATTTTTTTAAAATTCTGAATTTTTTCATACTTCATTTTTTTTTTTTTTATTTATTTCTGGTACACAAAGAGATATTTTTAAAAAAAATTTCACATTTGATTGATAATCTATTCGTATTTTACTTGAATAAGCTTATTATTATTATTATTATTAAAAAAAAAAAAAAAATCACACTTTTTTCTCATTCACACTCACACTCACACACACATTCACACAGTCTTTTCGGCAACTCAGGCCATTTAAGACTTTAAACGATATCCGTTATTGATAATATACACATATTAGGGGTCCAGGCATTCTTATTTAAGCCATTTGGTATCCAAATGGCTTAAATAAAATCATCGGACTGCCTGGGGTCCGAACCCTCGACGTTTGGTATACGAGGTTAGCACTAAATATTACTTAAATAGGTATTAGAAAGTAAAAAATAATTGAATAGGAAGTCATGAAAACATGTTAAATTTAAACTCTCAACAAAATATATTTTTTCTTTATCGACATTTCGGTGACTGATTATCATCCTTTTTCATGTTGTATATAAAATTCTCATAAAGATAAAATGATTACGTTCAAAATCTTTTGAATAATTCATTTCGAAAATTGATTGAAAGATTGAGGGCCAGGTTCCAAATGTTTTGCGTTTTACTAAGAGACGTCTTTTGTTGATGCTTTCGTTTTTGTATCTTTGAGGGTGGGTTTGTGTTGGCTCTACGGGTCAGGAAGGGGTTTTAGTTTCTCCAGGAATAGCCTGCTGGCTCAAAATTGATTATGGAGTCGTGATTAGATATCCTTGTTCGTATTTGCGTTATTATCCATGAATAGGTATTTATTTTTGGACAACTAAAAGTGTGATGAAATAAAAGGGCCATTCAAGTATTTCGTAAGCAGTTTATGCGGGAGAGGGGTATCAGATTTGCTTATTTTTATTGTCAAGACTGAGGGGAAATCAGGTGTTTATATAAGTTCTTTTAAAAGAAAATAAGTCTTTATTCTCTAAAAAAATTTAAAATAACTTATATGTCGAATGCAAAAATATATACTTATTCGAATTTGCTTATTTTTGCTGACAAAGGGAAGGGATGGGATCTAAAACAGCCAAAATTTCGCTACATATTTCAAATGTATTTTTCTCTCTTTATTTAAATAATTAGTTTAAAATTTTTCATGGCTGTAGAAATTCAATCAGCATTCGAAGAATTTAATTTATTGAACACTAATTGTCCTAATGAAGGTCGTAAATGGCAACCGAAACGTCGGCTAATAAAAATTTAAATAAATTTTTTATTTAATTTTCTTTTTGCAACGTCCTTCAAATCCTGATTAAATAATCTGCTTTTGATTGAATAATTTATTTTTTGGAATAAATTCAGGTCTATTCTCTAAAAACAGTCGTTAAAATTTAAAATAAACAAAAGAGTGTTAAAAAGTATTTACAAACAGTGAGCGTTAAAAAAAATCTTTTCAACAGCGACGTTAACATGTTGCTTTTATTTCAAAGCTATCAAAATCATAACCTTACTTTTTAGGTTAAGGACGCTATTTTTATTTTAAACATGACGTTAAAATATTAACGCACCCTCTAGACATGACACTATTTACTAAATGTTAACGCTTTGGCTTTAAAGTTTTTGTTTACAGAATAGCTATTTGAGGCAAGGAAGTGATTTTGAATAGCATTTTTTAACGCTGATTGTTTTTCATTACTTTTTAACACCTATTGGTTTATTTTAAATTTTAACGTCTGTTTTTAGAGAATAGACCTGATCGTGGTTCATTTTAGCAAATAATACAAAAATTGTTATTAATAAAATAATAATATTTTATTGTAATTAATAACACTTTTTGTACTATATTATTATTTGCTAAAATAAACGTCTTTTATTTCTAATTTACTTTTGATTTAGGGTATTAGTTGATCCATTTATTCCATTCCCCTCTCGTTAAAGAAAATTTGGTCTGGTTGGAAAAAGAAAGTAATTTTGTTTGTGATTAAATCGAATTACAATATTTGTTGAATAGAGCTATCGACTTAATATTATTATATTAAACATTTGGGTATTTTTCCTTCTCTCTCTTTGGAAACTCGCTTCTTTTTTATTCGTTCCCCGTTCAAGTCCAAACAAAATCAAGTTCTATCTACATCGCCACATCACTGAATTGGTAATATTTATCAAATACCTCTGTTTCCCTTGCCTGCTTTTCTTTCTATTCCCTCTTTTTTTTCTCCACCCACCCTTTTGCCTCGGCTCAGATGCATTGAGAAGGCCAATAAAGTTTGCACACCGCCGTTTCCAATACAAAAGCAAAAAAGCTATAGAAGAATCTCCTCTTCGGCGTCGGCCTTTTTCACGCTCTACAAACGTTTTCGAGAGAATTGAAACTTGTAAATCGATGCCAATGCACAGGCATGTTTGCAAGTAACCGCTATAGATAGAGAAATAAGGATGGCACCGGAGGGACCCGAGCTATTTGCAATATTAAAATCAAAATTGATTTCAGCTGATAAAAAAATCTCCAGCCTCTTTGCAAGTGAATAGAAATATAAGCAGAGATTTTTTGGGAACCAATATACGTGTATATTATTTTTATTGTTATTATGTTTTATATATATAATACAGTTGGAAAAAGAAAATTTGCTTGTAATTTCCAAAATTGACATTTCTTAAATGGAACTTGAATCATCTGATCGAAGACTCTTTGACTCTTTGAATGTTCAACAAAATGTTCACATTATGTTTTTACAAATTAGTAATAGAAGTGGATCTACTAAATTTTTCTTAGTCTCATCTTCCTAATAGGAGCATAATTTCATAATTGTCATCGTTGAAAAATATAGTGAGAATTTTTCCTTTTCTGCTAATTTCTATATTTCTCATCCGATCTTTATGAAATTTAAAGTATAGTTTTGCAAGGAAATTAATAATACTCTTCAGCCTTTACTTTAAAAAAATAAAAAACAAACTAGCTCTTAAAAATGAAATGTGTTTTGTGATTGGTGTCGTTTCGATTCGGTTTGCTTCGAACATTAACTATTCAGTTCAAAGCGAAAAAAAATTTTGCGGCTCTGGGGCCGGATGAGATACAGAGAAATTAAAAAGTTATAGCCCTCTAAAAATTAAATCTATTCAATAATTTTTTTTTTTTATATTGATTGTAGGATGATTTATATGTGAAGGAGAAGGTAGTGGTGGCGATGAAAAACTATAAATAGTTTATTATTTTGTTGGATTTATTTTAGCTGCGACTGTAGTCAGGAACGTTCCGTGCGGGGGGACAGCATGTGCACTTGCACGGGGTGGCAAAATCTGGGGGATATAGGAAAAAAAAAGATATTTAAAAACCACTGTCAATATGCGCAGTGATAAAATGGAATAAACCAAATAATACTTCATACTAGAACAATAATACTTTAATTGCTTTACAGTTTAATTTTTAATAAACCGGCCAGTCAAGTAATTATTACATACCCAATTTATAAGTACATTTACATTACTTTTTGATTTATTTTCCTATATTTTAGCGAACAAACTTGTGATTGAGTACATTTTGTGACTTCAAATAAAAAAACAGGGCAGGTTTAGATAAGGAGAAGGGAGGCGCCAAATTTTTTTTTACAAGGAACGCCAAAAAAATTAGGCACTGAGTGTAGCTAACAGTTTCAATGGTCTTTCCATATAAATCATCCAACAATCAATGAGAAAAATTTCACAATCTCACATTTATCCTAAATTTTATTATATTTCTTTTTTTGTTAATGCCAATGATATTTTGAATTTCATAAAGATCGGATGAGAAATAGTCTAAAAAATATTATTTTCATGAGGGCATTTATTTCGGAGATGTTTTCTTCATGAGGTCATTTTTTCCATGATTGCGTTTTTCCGTGGAGCGTTTTTTGTACCAGGGTGTTTCCCTGGGGGCGTTTATTCCGGGTCGTTTTTACATTGAATTGTTTTTACGGGTGGCATTTTTCCGGATACCATATGAAATAGATATTCATATTTCTTGAATACATTATATCCTAATAATTACATTCATATGCCGAGATACCAAAATCATGTTTTTTCTCTCAAACATTTTCGTGTGTCCATGACTTTCAATATTTACGTAGGTTTGTAAATATAGGAGTTAATGATAGGATTCATTCCCATTCATGTCTTGGTGACTAAAAACAATCAGGAGAGTAGTTTAACTTATTTGGTCCAATGAATTGGAAAAAGGAAAATATTTAATTAATTTAAGAGGTTAATTAGAAAAATTTTCTCATTTACTCTCCGATTCAATGAATGGCTTTTTTCTCCCTGTTTCCTGTTCTTTATTTATTTCTTATAGCGGCTTTCAAACTGAATTTAACCAGAGTTCTTCTTAAATATCTCCCCGTTTATCCCATTTCGCCTGCCTTTCTATGGCTTTACACATTAACGTGATGTATCTTCCGTTGTCTTCCTAAGATAAAGGCGACCACTGCGAAACTTCTTTCTTTTCTAGCTTTATCTACCTTTATTTATACTTTCACTCGACTACACTTATAAAGTGAAACCAAGTTTCTCAATTAGAATTGTTCAAATAGTTGAAGATTAATTATAAAGAATTCAATTCAAATATTTGCTGTTATAATAGCTTAATAATAATAAGATAAATAGTTTATAGAGAGAGAAAATGGTTTTCATTTTCATGTTCATTTGTCTGGATTATGATTATTTTTACTCCCCTCCCCTCAACGATGACTGGTATTTATTTCACGTTCAGTTGATAATTTAAATTGAACAAATTGACTTCATTGGGAGTGGAGGGTTTGAAATACCTACGCCCCCTAGAGTTGTTTTTATATTAAAAAATTCTTTCATTTAATTTTTAATTGAACATACCTTGTACATAAGTGCTAAGTTTATGTTGCATTAATTTTATTGAAATATTCTTTTTAGATTAAAAATATTACATCGTTGTATCGAATTTAAATGGCCTTAATTTTTGTATTTTTTAATTACAAAAAACAAAATATAAATATTTTCCCATGTTTATATATTTTACATCTTTAATTCTATCTAATTTAGGGCCTACTGTCTGAAACAAATTCATCGACACAAAAAAATCTGGTGTAACAAACACAGAACACAAATTTCAATTATCGAAGGTAAGAGAAAGTTGTGTGCTGTGCGATAGCCACACCAGATTTTTGATATTAGAGGAATTTTTAATTATAGACCATATTTTGTATTAATTATTTATTAAAAAATATATTAATACTGTACTAGTACAACGCTTCGACTGCTTATTCTGCAGTCGTTTTTAAGTACTGTGCTCTTGATCCGACTCAAGTGAACTGCAGAATAAGCAGTCGAAACGTTGTACAATATTTATATTTTAAATAAATATTTAATATAAAATGTGATCTATAATTAAAAATTCCATAATAATAATAATAATAATACAAACCACAAAAGCTTTAATAAACTTATTACAAATAATATTTATCAACAAATAATAAATTAACTATAGGCCTATATTCCAGAAAATCTTTCATAGGGGTTGGTTTGGGGTTCCGGCTGATGCCTCCCTCCTCTCCCCAAAATGAAAAAATTTCAAAGAATATAAAATATAGACATAACATATTGTCAAGAACTTACTATGGTCCTGTTTATAAATATTTAATTTATATGAAAATTTCGATATTTTCTCCCATCTTATTATATTTTTGTTATTTTTATTTTGCTCTAGAAATGAATTTTTATCTTTCTTATCAATTACATCGAGAATGAATATTACTAACCGTCTGAGAGCACGTGCAACAAACTTTATATTATCCCTCGCCGAACTCTATATAAATTTCTTTCTCGTAATCATCACAATTACATACAAGACATGATATATTAGCTTAGCATGCGGCACGGTCTGTAAAAACGTGCATAATGAATGATATTCTATTCTGTGCCTTTAATTCGTGGAGTGACGGTCGTTAATCAAGTACACGGGAAAAAGGGAGAAGGAAAAAAAAAGTGGGAGAAGGGAATGGCAACTGACGTTCGTGCCATGTGCCACGGAAAATGTCGAAATTCGAGGCTTGGCAAAAATCGAATTCACTCATAAGAGGGTATTTACTTGGATTTTACATTTTACTCAGCAGGATTTTCGGTTTCTAATTTTGTTAGAATTCAAATCCAATTCAAATACGAGAAACAAAAAAAGAATTACGGATATACGTAGCCTATATAATACATAAAAAAATATATCAAATAAAAGGATGTCGTAAAAATAGAAAGATAATTTCATTTTGGTATATGTCTGTGGATGTTGATGCTGTGGGTTCTGAATCCCTAGAGGTGAAAGGATTTTTTTCATTTTTAAAATGAATAAAATATTCAGGGATATTCTTTGATAAATAACATCTAATCCTTTCTTACTTTTATCATAATGTATTATCCCAGTGGCTCATATTTCTTGAATAATTAAGAGGAAACTGGATTTATTTAGATTATATTTTTTAAGAAAAATATTAAATTAAAAATAAAATGAAATGTATTAGCCTAACATTATATTGGATTCTTCAACATAATTTTATTACATCAATAAAGTACTAGGAGGTACTAATTGGACAATTTTATTAAAAAAAAGGGGTGAATTACAAATTTCCTTTCGTTATTGTGATAAATACAATAGAATCCCGATAATTCCTAAGGACCGATGGTTTGGTGTACGAATTATCGGGAATACCAATTATCGGGAGTATAAAATTAAAAACAAATTGAAAATTGAAGACTGAATTGTAGAAAGGAAAGAAAAAATAATATAGATGAAGCTCACTTTCGCTCTCTCCTTTCCTCATATCCTTTCAGTGAAAAGATTACAAATTAACGAAAAAAACTGTCTCTCTCCTTCCCCTCTTGAAAATAATACTTATTAACGAGCTTTTTAAGCTTGAAATACGAATAATAAGACGTTTTAAGCGACCTCGAGCATAAAAATAATTCCAATTATAGAGGGATCTGAAAGGTGTTGTTTATATACCAGCTATCGGGATTTTCGGCGAATTTGTACGATTTAGTCGGAAAAACGAATAATCTGCACACGAAATATCGGGATTTCACTATATATTAATATATTTTGTTTCCAAACAGATATAGACACACATAACCTTACAGGCCGTTTTGCTGTCCCCACATTTTTAGACATCTCTCTCTCTCTCTCGTCAGTCAGTAGTATCAGAGCTGTCACGTTGTGGTTACTCTGGAGTTACTCTAATGGGAATGATACTGAGATGGGTTCCCGTTTTCTTCCTCAGAAGAAAGCGTCTTACTTAGAGTTGGATAATCTTTTGCCATGTGGTAGATTTGAACTCGAGTTGTCTTCAGTTCAGAATTATAAGCTTAACTGCTTTATCCCCTCGGCTAATCGCCTCCTCTTTAGACTCGAAAAACCTCAAAACGTATATTTCTATGAAAATCGAATTTTTGAGGAACTCTTCTATATATTGATGTTAAATATATAAGTAAGAGAAAGTCAAAACTTTCTGTTCAACTGCTGTTTATTAATATTATTTTCATTTCACTTAATTTCCTTAATTGTATAAAAATATTAATTACGAAAATTCTTTACAAAAATATTGGCAGATGAAAGGGTTTATGTGGAGGGGGTTACTGGCCTGGGTAGCCTTTCGATCATTACTCATGCAGGCATCGATTTTTTATTTTATATAATGGAGATAGACACCCAATCATTGAGTGGTTGGTTATTTGTTGCGCCTCAGCCCCACAAGTCAATATGTTAAAATTACTGAATTCAATTTGAATGAAAAACAAAATTTCATTACTCGTTTTATTAGTAGTGTGACTGTGCGGCTTATGGTTTTTCATTTTTCCAATATATGTTATTACATTGAAAGTATTGTGGTCGTGTTAATGATTTGGATGGAAATACACGTTTTGAGGCTCCTGAGTCCAAAAAAATAAATATCCCAAAAATGAAAAAAGTGACAAATTTGAAATTTAATAAAAAATAGTTTAGATATTCCTATGAGATGCAACCAGGCGATGCAGAGAGAAGAGCTCAGGGGGATAAATCGGAGTCTTGAGTTTTAAACCAAAATTAAAATTATTATATCATTTCTGAGGGAAGCTGGGTCCTTTGAAGGCCAACCCTCCCATTAACAAACCTCTCAATAACAAAAAAAACAATTTCGACTATTTATAAAAACAATTTCATGAAATTTTGTTTTTTAAGCTCTCTCTCTAAATTACAATAACTAATGAAAAAATATAATATTTTTTGAAAGAGATGGAATTTTTGACATGAATCCAATAGTTTTCACTATATATGAGAAAGTAAAATTGGCCAAATCACACTAGTATTTTTTTAGTACTTTTTCAGTTTTTTCCAATTTCCTCAAATTTGCTCAAACATTTTTTGATTAAAATTCTCCGTAACTCTGTTATATTCCCCCGAAATTGTTTGGGGCACAATTTACTCTTGAACTTCATTGAAAAGATATAAGAACAACAATCATATTTTTTTATTAAGAAATGTAAGTAAATATTTATAGATTTTAACGGGAAGAGGAATAAACTCTGTCATACGAATTTTGTTTTTTAACATTAAATTAAAAGTTTTTATAAGGAATAGCAATAAAATGGCTGTCGAGTAATGAAAGCATTTGATTTAGACATGGTCCCCGCGGGGTAGGCAAAAAGTGTCGCTTGCTGGACTCGGTTTGTTTTTTTAATTGGGCAAAAGAGCCAATATGAGAGGCCTCTTTATAGTAGGATTATATAAATATACTTCTGTTTTTGTTTTTTATTTTATTTAATTGAAATATCCACTGGTGTCCATCACATCACATCATTTGACTGACATATCAGTTTAAATAATGGGAAATTAAATATCATTTATCCTAAATGTTATTGTTTTCAAACAGTGTATTAAAAAAAAATTTTTTTTAAATATATTAATTATTCGATATTTCATTTTCTTCTTTCATTCGGATAATAATTAAATTATAAACTAATGAATTACATTTGTATTTTTCTGCTATATTTTGATATTTTGCTAAACAAAAAATAGATAATCTTCATTTAAGGAGAGTAAAAGTAGAGAAGGAATTTCCTGACCCGTCGCAAAGATTTTTTGATAAAAGGGGGGGGGGGATATACTTGCATATAGAAAACAGAAATACCAAACTTAAAATCGTTAATTCGTAGATGCTATTGACTAAATGTTAGCTTCTGATTTACATAAGAGTCAAAAGACAAATCATATCACTCAACTCGCCTACTTCAATATAAATTATAAATTTGGTACCTAAACAAATAAAAATTCTTGAACTCTGGTATATTTGTTTTAAGTTATAACGTTTCGGTCACTCAGCTTTCATTTGAAATTCTGCTTGAAAAAGCCGACAGAATGAGTGACCCAAACGTTGTATCTAATACAATTAATCACTGTTTATTCAAAATCAATAATTATTGATTAATTAATTTAGACTTTCACGAATATTGTTATTAAAAGACATTTTTTTGGCTTAACTCGTGATTTATTTTAGCAAATTTTAATACAAAAAGTTGTTATTAATTACACTAATTAGAACTTAGACTGAGGGTGGATAGCTGAGTAGATCTTGTAGTAAGGAATCTAATCTAGATTCTCGAATCTAACCTTGACTCGCATAGCCTTTGGCCTTATTAAACAATAAGAAATAATTTACACAATTGCGCCATTCGAATTTTTGAAGAATTTTGTTAACCCGCTTCAGGCTTGAGGATGACCGAATCGTCGGCTTGAAATGACTAATAAACGAAATAAACGAAGCTGCAATCGCTCCTTTCTTTATTCCTTATTACAATAATTAGAACGTTTCTGCTGCCATCATCAGGAAGATGCATTCCACCTGATGTCACTTTTGGTATTAATATTTACTAAAATAAACCACGATTTAAGCCAAAAAAATGTATTTTATTTCATTATTTAATAGCTATAACTGTGAGCACGATTTTTAAACAATTACATTGTTAAATGGTCATGTTTTCCGGAGATATTTATTTATTTACACCATATGGTTTAAATAATTTTTTATCGAAATGTCTGGGAACCGAATCCACTTTTTAAAGTTATAAAGTTTCCCATAATTAATACCTCAAACACTCTCTAAGGGTGAGCCATAATTAGCTGGTCAATTAACAAATACTATCAACTATTTTTCTCATTCTTTCTTTTAAAATATTCTCTTTCTAAATTGTTTAAATTAAAAAATTACTTCTTTACCAAACGTAAGACAAGTTACTTCAATAAAATTACTATCGATTTTTTAAGGAAAAAACTCATTTAAAACTAATTTATCTCTTAAAGAAAGGACACAATAGAAAACAAATGTTCTATGAAATCATCTTGAATAATTAAAAAATTAAAAAAAGAAATGTCTTTTATAGTTATTTTTATCTTAAATAAATTGACTTTCATTGGTTCATTTGAAAAGAGACCAAAGAAAAGAAAATCTGGTGTTGTCACACCAGGTTTTTTGTGTCGAGATATACTTAGTTATATATATATTAGAATTCAAGATGTACATTTTTACTTTTTTTTTTTAAACATTCACTCTTTTTTTCTCATTCACACTCACATTCACACAGTCTTTTCGACAACATAGGCCATTTAAGACTTTGACGATAACCGTTAATTATTAATATATCTATTGGGGGTCCAAGCATTTTCTATTTAAGTCATTTGGTATCCAAATGCCTTAAATAAAATCATCGGACTGCCTGGGGTCCGAACCCGCGACGTTTGGTATAGAAGGTAGACACGCTACCAACTACTCCAAGCCCCGGGGGCGATGTAAATTTTTTTTTTTTTTTTTTTTAAACATTCACACTTTTTTCTCATTCACACTCACACACACATTCACACAGTCTTTTCGGCAACTTGGGCCATATAAGTCTTTGACGATAACCGTTGTAATTAATATATCAATTTGGGGTTCAGGCATTTCTATTTAAGCCATCTGGTATCCAAATGACTTAAATAAAATCATCGGACTGCCTGTGTCCGAACCCGCGACGTTTGGTATAGGAGGTAGGCACGCTACCTACTACGCCAGAATCGGGGGCGATGTAAAATTTATAAATATAGAAAAATTTACATTTTGTTACCATGGCAACCATTTCTCCTATCTTTTCTATGAAGTACAAGAGTAAAGTGTACTTCAAATGATTTCAAGGGCAAAATCAAAATATACATTTTAAAGAGCATCTAAAAAATATTTGATTTATAAATAAAAAAAAAATCTTGGGGCCCTCGGGGCTTGGTGTAGGGGTTAGCGTGCTAACCTCGTATACCAAACGTCGCAGATTCGGACCTCAGGTAGTCCGATGATTTTATTTAAGCCAATTGGATACCAAATGGCTTAAATAAGAATGCCTGGACCCAATATATGTATATTAATCAATAACGGATATCGTAAAAGTCTTACATGGCCTGAGTTGCCGAAAAGACTGTGAGTGTGAGTGTGAATGAGAAAAAAGTGTAAGTGTTTAAAAAAAAAAAAAAATATTGGGAGCAAATTTTGAGAAAATCGGAAAAAAACTGAAAAAGTATGAAAAGTACTACAGTAGTATTTTATGGCCGATTTTGTTTATAAGTTTTGTGCTACGACTCAGGAGGTTACCTAATTAAAATATAAAATTTCAACCTCCAAGCTCTTCGTTCTTGAGATATTTTGTTCACAGACAGACATAGGCACAGACAGACAGACCATGTTGAGAAAAATTTTTTGGACCTCAAAAAGTGTATATCCATCAAAATCTCGTCATCGAATTTTTGACATGAATCCATTACTTTCTCTATATATATATTACATATATACATAGGTAAGAGAAAGTAAAATTTTTTACAAATTGTAGTCGATGAATATTTGAAAAATTAAAATAAATCCTGTTTTTATCTTCTTTAGAAAATAGTAAAAATAATTAAACTCAAATCACTTCATTTAGAGTCCGTCAACAGATTCAAAAGTGGATTCTGATTTTATAAAAATTCCTTTCAATCTTCATATATTTTCAACGCGTTGAATATTTGAGTAAAACAAAATTATTTCTTGCTCGATTTATTTCCCGGCTCATGAGCTTATCAGAAATTATTAATATGGATTAGTATACATACAAATACAATTGAGAGTAAACACCCATTGTAGATTAATTATAATGGCGTACACTCAAGGCGGTGTTTTCGAGCAATATAATCTCCATTTAAGGATTAATATGTTCGTGCTTTTGGGTTATTATTATGAAAAATGATAAAGTACTGATGAAGATTCCCCCATTACAGGCAGAATTTTAGTATCATTCATTCCTACCATTCAGGTTATAATTAGTTGAAAACATGGATAAACATGGTGTTTATCTTTTCAGCTCGATTCTTTTTTTTTTACATCTTACAGAAAAATTTAAAAGCCATTTTTTTATATGATTTATTGGAGTTGAAACCAGAAGCATCTTTTAGTCAATATTAAAAAAAAAAAATCTGGTGTGACTGGCGCACAGCACACAACTTTCTCTTACCCTTCGGTAAGAGAAAGTTGTGCACCGTGCTGGTCACACCAGATTTTTGTGTCGAGATATATTTAGTTTCCGATAGCACCTTAGTTTCAAACTTGCATTTTAAATGTTGACTGCTTGAAATAAACTATGGTTATTTTTCAAAATTTTAATCTCATATTTGGACATTTTATACACAATATAGAATCGTAAATAAATACAAAATTTCATAAGAATTGGAAAAAAAAATTTTAAATGCCTAAAAGTTCCAAAGGGGACCCCCTTTTGAATCGAAATTAACATACAAATTGCTATAGGAAATTAACATTAGGCCTATGAGAGAAGGCGGAGAGACAGGCGATAATGTTTGCAAGTGAGAGAGAGAGAGTATATGTTTTCTCCTAAGCAATTAAAGACACAAATAAAATAAAAATAAATGGGAATTTAAATAATAATTGATTTTTAATCTAATAAAAAGAAAAGATTTAAATTCCGTTACCATGGCAACCAGTTCTATCTTTCCTATGAAGAACAAGAGTAAAGTGGTCTTCAGAAGATTTCAACGGCAAAATGAGAATATACATTTTAAAGAGCATCTAAAAAAATAGTTCATTTATGAATTTTAAAAAAAATCCTTGGAGGGAATTTTGAGAAAATCGAAAAAAACTGAAAAAGTACATCAGTAAAGTACTAGTACTTTTTGGCCGATTTTGTTCAAAAGCTTATTTTGAGATTCTTCAAAGGTACTTAAGTTAAATATAAAATTTCAACCCGGTAGCTCAACTCCTTCATGCTAAAAATCTGTCCACACATACAGACACACACACATACATACATACATACACACACACAGACCAATTTGCGGGACCCACTTTTTGGACTCAGGGGACCTCAAAACATGTATATCCATCAAAATCTCGACATCGAATTTTTGACATGATCGCAATACTTTCTCTCTCTATATATTTCATATATAGGGTATGAGAAAGTAAAAACATAAATTTTCATTTTTAATAAAAGAGAAAGAAGCTAACTGCCTATTAAAAGTTTTTCATATTTCATTTTTGGATTTTATTTATTAAATATACTTCATAAAAGAGAAAACAAAGTGGAATCTTATATTTTTTCTTCTAGTAATCAGAGAATTGAAGTAAAGTTTTAATCTTATCGAAACAATTTTTCACGAATTGAGTTCGTCTCAATATCTCATTTTTTTGCCATGAAGTGATTAACCTAGGACAGTGATGGCGAATCTATGACCCGTGGGTCAGACACTGACCCACGCGTTTTTTAACTGACCCATGATTGCTATTCACAGAAACCCACCTAAAAGAGTTGCACGTGAAGGAGGAAAGAGGCGCACTAAATTTTTTGAATCAAGTTCTTTAACCCGGCTTACGCAGAGTGAAATAGGAGAAAAAGTAACGTAACAAAAATGCGTCCCTACCATCCCTGACCTAGGAGATAAAACAGTTATTATAGGGAGAGATTATAATCCAGAATCAAAGACAACTCGAGTTTAAACCACTTCATGGCAAAAAAATTATCCAACTCTATTTAAGACGCCTCCTCCTGTGGAATGAAACGGCAAGCCACCTCAGTATTATTCCCATGAGAGTTACCCTTCAGAGTAACCACAACGTGCCAGGTCTGACACCAATAACCGAATGAGAGAGAGAGACATATGTTATAGTATATATCCGGCGGTCATATTTCTTGCCCGAATTTTTGACCCTCGGAAATTCCCGGTGATCTCCTCGTCTTTTTAGGGATAAAATGACACAGCTGAGTGACACATTTATGGAAATGTAAAAGATGTTCAAGTAGCTCAAAGTTTTCAAATAAAACATTCTTAATTGGTAAATAATATTGACTTCCTGATGAAGGAACTCAACATTTCATGAAACCTCAAATATTAGGTATTATAAAAATAATAATTGAAAAAAAAAAATTGGAATTAAAATTTGACAACAAAAGGGGCTAGCTCCCCGAAAAGTCGTTGAAGAGAAGAAATGAATTATTTTTTATATATACTTTCAACTCTACCACTCTCTAACAAATTTTATAATTAATATTCAAAGCATTTCAGGTGCAAATTCAGTATAGAATAATTTTATTCAATGATTTCTCCCTTAGAAAAAACTTTAAACCCACCCTAATAAATCTCAAGAAAGTGACTCTTCGCAGTAACCTCCACCCTAAGGCATAAAACATAAGAGAGGCGCTCATAATTGTCCCACCTCTTTTATTTTTATTTGAATTTTTATTCTCGATCTTTGACTCTTTATTTTTATGATTTTAAGTTAATCCTGTTGAAGTAGACAAAAGAAAACCTCTGAAAACTTGAAAAATATTACCTATACTTTCATTTTTATTTTGTTATTTTATGACATTTGGGATTATTTAGTGCGTTGAATTTAAGGGTGAATATACTCGTATAAAACATCCTTCTTATGGAGTTCTTCAATAAAATAAAAAAAATAAATACCAGTATATTCATGAAGATAAAAATTAATTTGGAATATTTGGCAGATCGACTATTCAAATATGTTAATGGCAGACTGGCGCAGAGCACACAACTTTCTCTTACCTTCGGTAATCGAAAGTTGTGTTCTGTGCTTGTCACACCAGATTTTTTGTGTCAACATGTATTTAGTTTCCGACAGTATGGTACATTCGATTTTCAAAATGTAAAATTTATATGTGAAAATATTTATATTTTGTTACCATGGCAACCATTTCTCCTCTTTTCTATGGAGTACAAGAGTTAAGTGGTCTTCAGAAGATTTCAATGACAAAATGAGAATATACATTTTATAGCGAATCTAAAAAATAATTGATTTTTTAATTAAAAAAAAATCGTTGGAGCGAATTTAGAGAAAATCGAAAAAAAACTGAAAAAGTACATCAGTAAAGTACTAGTACTCTTTGGCCTATTTTGTTCAAAAGCTTCGTGTCACGTCCCAGGGGGGTGCCTAACTTAAATATAAAATTTCAACCTCCTAGCTTGTTTCGTTCTTGAGTTATTTTTGTTCACAGACCATGTCCTGAAAACCACTTTTTTGGACTCAGGAGACCTCAAAACGTGTATATCCATCAAAATCTCGACATCGAATTTTTGACATGAATTCAATACTTTCTCTCTCTATATATATAGAGGTAAGAGAAAGTAAAAAAAAAAAACGTGTTTCCCATATTACATTGAATGAAATTAATTTTTCCTAAGTATAAGATCTCGAATTGTGACCGAAACGTCACATTCTCCTTTGAATAGACACAGAGATTATGTGATCTTATTGCTTGTGCGAATTTACATTTCTTCTACCCTTTTGTCGCCATGTTTCATTTAATTTACTCTTTTTTGGTATCTGAGGCCATTTAGAAAAGTCCCTATTTATTTCTAGTGAATGCTATTTATTACAAATCACTTGAAATAAATTTTTGTCGATTAGACCCCTGGAAATTTTATACTATATCAAATGAAATTAATTTTTCACTGGTATAAGATCTCCAATTGTGACCGAAACGTCACATCTACCTTTGAATAGGCACAGAGATTATGTAATCTTATTATTTGTGCCAATTATACAATATACACGGCGACCTATTTATTTCTAAAGTCAAAATAGTCCCAGTAACTTACTGTTAGTTGATATTGACTTAAAATTGAAATTAAAAATATTTTGATAAATTACTGTCTGTTCTGATTACATAGGGGCAAAAGAGAAAACTTATATTTTTGCAAAAGTAGAAAGGGTTTGTAAAATTCAAATCCTAAAGAATAAAAAAAATGAAAAAATTTTATTTTATTTTTGAAATTACAAAATTTTTAAAAAGTTGATTCATTGATGCTATTATGAAAAATCTGGTGTGACTGGGCACAGCACACAACTTTCTCTTACCTTCGGTAATCGAAAGTTGTGTTCTGTGTTGTCACCCAGATTTTTTGTGTCGACATGTATTAGTTTCCGACAGTAGGGTACAATTGAATTCAAGATGTAAAATTTATAAGAATGGGAAAATATTTATATTTTGATACCATGGCAACCATTTCTCCTATCTTTTCTATGGAGTACAAGAGTAAAGTGGTCTTCAGAAGATTTCAATCACAAAATGAGAATATACATTTTATAGAGAATCTAAAAAATAATTGATTTTTGAATTTAAAAAAAATCGTTGGAGCAAATTTTGAGAAAATCGAAAAAAACTGAAAAAGTGCATCAGTAAAGTGCTAGTACTTTTTGGTCGATTTTGTTCAAAAGCTTCGTGTCACATCCCATGGGGGTGCCTAACTTAAATATAAAATTTCAACTTCCTAGCTCTTTTCGTTCTTGAGATATTTTGTTCACAGACACACAGACACACACACAGACACACACACAGACACACAGACAGACAGACAGACCATGTCGCGAAAACCACTTTTTGGATTCAGGGGACCTCAGAACGTGAAGATCCATCAAAATCTCGACATCGAATTTTTGACATGAATCCAATACTTTCTCTCTATATATATATTACATATATACATAGGTAAGAGAAGTAAAAAAGACTTGTATTAATAGAACCGATGAGAAATTCGTTTAAGAAGAATTAGGAGGAACGAAATGTGATTGTATATGTGTTATGGGGTGGGTGGGTGGGTGGGTGTGGTCGTCCATTCAACGAAAGAGAGCAATCACATCCCATAAACAAACACATCAATAAGCCCTGGACAAGTCAGTGAGCAATGGGGAGAGAGTAAAAAAAAAAAAAAACGAGAGCTCAGCTCGAGAAATGGGATTAACCTTTGTAATTCGAGTGAATAGCCGTGTGACGGAAAAGAGGGCAGGAAATGTCACGGCGGACGCCCAAAGGGTCACACACAATATGCACATTACTTTGCATCACATTGCCGAGAGATCTGAATGCCCTTTTGCTCAGCCCTCCAAGAATAGATTATATTTTATACCAGCCAATTCGCCGGTTTTTTCCCCTCCCCGTCACTCTCTTTAAAAAAAAAAAAACCACTTGAATGAAATAATTTAATTTCGCTCTATTTTGAATTTGACGTTCATTTAATAGTTAAATTTATCAGAAGATGAATCTTCTGTTCGGATAATTTTACAAAATTTTAATAAATCAAGGATGTAGACAGTAATAATATGAAGAATACAAAAAAGAAAAAAATTATAAATTATTAAACATATTCTTTCATCTAAGCATTTTTTTTTTTGCCCTGGCAAGAAGAATGAAGAAAAGTCACCAAGATCAATGTTCTTAAGCAAAGTTAGGGGATGTTGAAAATCGGGATAGGTGGCCCCTAAAAAACAATACCCGCCGGAAGCCATCGATACATTGTAATAAAAATAAAATTCATAAAGTCAAATGGCCTCAGAAGTCAAAATGACTTTTTGAAAGAAAAAATAATTTTTTTGATTACCTTTGATTTATAGGGAGGAAGAATTTGGGTATTCAACCCCAGCCCTATTTTACATGTGACTTGAAGACTAGATATTTTAAAATAAATATAATAGGATAAAGGAGCAAGCAGCCAGGTAATTAGTCTCCACGAAATGAAACTCTATATTGAGGTAACAGTTTCGGTTTTAATGAAATATAACCATCATCAGTCTCGATAACACTCTCGATAAATGGACTGATGATGGTTATATTTCATTAAAACCGAAACTGTTACCTCAATAGAGAGTTTCATTTCGTGGAGACTAACTACCTGGCTGCTTGCTCCTTTATCCTCTTATTGTCAAATATAACAGCCACTTCATCTCTTCAATTTAAAATAAATATAAAAAAATATATAGGCCTACATATATTAATACACGTCGATACAAAAAATCTGGTGTGACAAGCACAGAACACAACTTTAAATTACATTATATTTAGATATCATAGTACAAGAGTAAAGTGTGCTTCATCCAATTTTGAAAGCAAAATGAGAATATACGTTTTAAAAGTAAAAAGTATCAAATAATTAATTTATTTGTGCATTTTAATCAATATCATTAAAGAGAATTTCGAGAAAATCAAAACAAAATTTAAAAAGTTCATTAGGAAAGTACTAGTACTAGTACTCTTTGTCAAATTGTACTGAAATTCCTCGAGACATGGGTACCTAGCTTAAGAATAAAATTTATGTTTCGAGAGATTTTTCGTTGTTCAGTTATTTTGTTAGCCCTCATTTTTTTTTTATATTTCACTTGAAATTAATTAAATTTGTTGTGAAATCAACTAAAATTCAAAGCTAAAAGGGAAACCCTCTCTTATAATGGCAATTTTAAGAAAAGCCATAAAACAGGCATTTAAAAGCAAAAAATCTCTTTCAGAGATATTTAGATAAATATTTTGATATTTTAACTGAAATAGACATTGGGGGAATTTAGAATTTTATCACAATAAATTTAATTTATTTCAAGTGAAATATCCAAAAATATGTGTTAAGGAAATTACTCAAAAACGAAAAGTCTCTCAATACTAAAATTTTATATTTAAGCTAAAAACTCATTTCCTAGCCGTCTAGTGGGATTTCAATAAATTCGGCCAAAGAGTACTAGAACTTTACTGATGTACTTTTTCAGTTTTTTCCAATTATTTCAAAATAGCTTCAAATATTTTTGTTTAAAATTCATTAATCAATTTATTTTTAGATACTCTTTAAAATGTATATTTTCATTTTGCTCTCATAATTGTTTGAAGTACACTTTACTCTAGTAGATAGGAGAAATGTTTGCTAACAAAATATAAATAAGCTTATTTTCCATGTTTATTAATTACATCTTGAATTTTATTAATATCTATTGTAGGGCCTAGTGACAGAAACTAAATATATGTCTGCTTAAAAACATCTGGTGTGGCAAGCACACAACATAACTTTCAATTACCGAAAGTAAGAGAAAGTTGTGCTGTGCGACCAATCACACCAGATTTTTATTAAATCTAAATATTTTTTATCCTCCCTTATTAGAAGATAATATTATTAATAACACCTTTAAATAAGTTGATAAATTCTTAATTTCAATGTAATACCTCGAAGAAAATGACAACTTTTCAAAGAAAATCATTTATGCGAACTTTTCAGAAGATAAACTTTACTTTCTTTTAATTTAATTTTGGAAAGTTTTGTTTTAAAATTATCTTCAACATTAACAAATATATATGAACAAACGAGTTTTCATTATTTTAATTCAAATATCTTTTCCGCAACACCTTGGCTTTTATTAAAGCCTCTAATAAAATCAAGAATTTACTTAGAATTATTAAAATTGTAATATGAAAAAGATGAATTTTCATTTTACGCCAGGTAGGGCATATTTGATATTCCTGGGTTATATATTTTTATTTATTGATCAAAAAGTAATTTATTTTTCAAGGGATTTTTTATTTAAATCGAACGTCTGTGAATAAATATATAAATAATAGAGCTGTTCTTAAAAGTGTTTTCATGTGAATCCTTTAGGCCACTGAATTTGATTGTAAATTTTAATAGATAATTGTGGTTTTTGGCCATCTCTTAAACGCTGATTGATAAAACCACAAAAATACTTCTATCAATGATTGATTAGATTTCTCCAATTTTCGCCTTTTAAGTTGTTAAATCGAGAGTTTTCTACTGTTCAAGCTCTACTAAATATATCCCACTTAGTTTCTTTTTCTTTAAATGATGATATCATTATCCCAACCTTACAATTTTTTTCGCATTGCCTGATAAAAATCTCTAACCACGCCCATTTACAAAAAAATTTTTTTACTACAATTCTCTTTTCCTTAAATACCTTTTAATAATATATACCGGCATGGGCGTACCCAGGATCAAATCTAGGGGGGGGCATGGTCAGATCATGGTCGTCCAGGGGGGGCAGATCATGGTCGTCCAGATTGGGACATAGCTATTTTTAATATAGAGGGGAAAAACCTTCGAATTAAAGGCCTAAAAACCCTCGAGTCCTAACAAAAATAATCATTCGCCGCCGCTATCCACCAATTTTGTTTCGTTTCACCACTTTATAAACGTTTAATTTTTTTTCTTCTAGGGGGGCGCTGCCCCTGCCCCTCGCTGGGTACGCCCATGTATACCGGTATTAAATAAATATATCTTTTTAAGTTCTTTTCAACGCCTTCAATTATCTCATATTTTACTTCATTTCTCAAACGGTAGTAAAATTTTTATTTTCTTAGAATTTATTTATTTATTTATTTGGAATAAACACTCTCTAACAGATTTAAATCCAATTAATTTATTTTGGATTATAAATTAATTCATTTGATTAATTTTTGATTTCAAATATTATTATTATTTGAAATTTACGCAGACACACACCTCAAACCCAAACGGCCTCTGGCCATTTAAATATTTAATTAACTTAAAAAATGGTTGAAAAGTTAACTAACGGTGATTAAAATAATTCAGCTTGAAAATCTCATTTGTTTATATATGATTATTGATTGTATACTTTTTGAAGAATACGAGTTGAAAAAAATCAGTGTTGGTGCAAATGGGCATTAGTATCTTTTGTTTTGTAACTAATTTAAAACTTATTGTAACAATAATGCTTTTTACTTTATTTTACCTCTATATATGTTAATATATAAGTATTGGTATCATGTCATAAGTTCGATGTCGAGATTTTGATGGATATACACGTTTTGAGGTCCCCTGAATCCCAAAAAGTGTTTTTTGCAACATGGTCTGACTGTCTGTCAGAAAATAGTAAATTCTGAGCTTAGCCCCTACATACAAACAAACTCACACTCTCTCTTTATAAAGGTGGTATAGATAAAAATATAGGTGTATGTGTTTATATGTATATAAATTAAGTAGCACAAGAAGTAAATATGTTTCCACCCCCCCCTCCCCAAGCAAAAACTGAAATGACGTCACTGCAACCAAACGTTTTGACTGCAGGTCACGAAGGACGCGATTGGCTTCAAAACGACAAAAAGTCGTAATTTTTACTTTCTCTTACCTATATAGGCCTATGTAATATATATATAGAGAGAGAAAGTATTGGATTCATGTCAAAAATTAGATGTCGAGATTTTGATGGATATACACGTTTTGAGGTCCCCTGAATCCAAAAAAGTGGTTTTCGCGACATGGTCTGTCTGTGTGTCTGTAAACAAAATATCTCAAGAACGAAAAGAGCTATGAGGTTGAAATTTTATATTTAAGTTAGGCATCTCACTGGCTCGTGACACTAAGCTTTTGAACAAAATCGGCTAAAGGATACTTATTTATGCACTTTTTCAGTTTTTTCTATTTTCTCAAAATTCGCTTCAATATTCTCATTTTGCCCTTTGCACTTTGCTCTTGGACTGTACTTCATAGGAAAGATAGAAGAAATGGTTGCCATGGCAAATATAGACATTTTTCTATGTTTATAAATTTTTTTTTATTTTTTATTAATCCTTTCGGCCAAAGGGTTTATAAATTTTATTACATTTTCAATTCTAATATATCGGCGTAAACTAAATATATGTCTACACAATAAATATGATGTAACAATGTGCGAACACAACTTTCATTTACCAAAGGTTAGAGAAAATTGTGTGCTGTGCGACCAGTCACACCATATTGTTTATTCCCCTCGCAGCGCGCAGTCCTTCTATCTCGGTTTAAAAAAAATTTCAAATTGATTCTCATAGTAGACTGACATTCGTTGGTATATTCATACATAAACTATGCCAATGTTCACGTTAGCCCAAGAAGAACATGTCATCACAATTGCTTGCTTATATTAAAAGGGTAACTTAGAGTAGATTCTAGCTTATATTCTGGTAATTTATTGATTGGTTAACTGTCATTTCTGTAGATGAAAAGTTAATCAAATTGACTAAACTTTAAAGCTATTTGTTATTCATTATCTTTACCCACAATATAATTAAAATGCTAATTATTATATAAAAATAATTCAATATCTTCACACTAAATAATATAAGGTTTATTTATAAAATTTTATGCCCTCATCTGAATATAAATAAAATTAATACCCATATCAGACAAATAACTAAAATTGAGGTCATCTTAGAGACGAATCTAAAATATAAATTAACAACTTCTTTTCGCCCTATAATCATTTTTTACCATCTTTATTTTCATTTTATTAATCTTCATATCCGTAATTCTTTCACCATATATCCCTCCTAGACATTGCCATTATTTATTACTATAGTTCATTTTATCCCTCTTTGAATACTTTAACTGAATTATTGTTAATTAATAATCACATTATAAAAATGTCATGCTTTTAAAATATGCTTGAAAAAGGACGTTATGGATGAGAGAGGGTGGATGGGAGCCGAGAATTCCTTTGTCATGGGAGTTACCGGCAGTTAATATCAATATCAAAGCCACCCCACCACCAATCATCAGAGAAATTAATTAATATAACATTTATAATCGTCTGAAAATGATAAAGATTTTTTGAACAAAGTGAAAAAAAAAAAACTAAACCTATAGTATTGATAATAAAAAATACCTCGCTACTAACTTTACAAATCATATCTATTTGCTAGTTTTCAATTATTTATAATATTCGTATAAAGTAAAGAGAAGTGCAGCTATGGTTTTTTTTTTTATTAGTCTCGGACTCACGCTGACCTTTCAATCCCAGTAGAAATCATCTTCAGAACATATGAATGTCTAGCCTCTATGTTCTGAAAATGATCCTTACCAAGATCAAAACGTCAGCATGAGGCTGAGACTAGTAAAATAGAAAAAACCCTGGCTGCACTTCTCTTAATTTTCTATGAATATTATTCAACAAATTTTTGAAATTTTTTATAGGCCCAACACTTATTTTAAAACGTATACACTTAGTGCGATTCATACAAAATCCATCAGTATAATAATTAACAAAATTCGGTCATTGAAAGTTAATTAACTTCCCAGATCGTGAAAATAAGTTTTACTGTCATTTAGACGTGTATGTTTATGTATTTTTTAATATAGTTAAGACTTAATAAAAAATCTGCTGTGGCTGGCCGCACTGCACACAACTTTCTCTTACCTTTGATAGGATAAAGTTGTGTTCTGTGCTTGACACACCAGATTTTTTTGTTTCGAGATATATTTAGTTTCCGGCGATACATTAGAATTCAAGATGTAAAATTTATAAGTATGGAAAATATTTATATTTTCTTACCATACCATTTCTCCATTTCTCCTCCTTCTTATGAAGTACGAGAGTAGCCAGATGGCCTTCGGCTAAAGGGCAAATAAATGAAAAAAAAAGTACGAGTGCTTCAAAAGATTTCAAGGGCAAAATGTGAATATACATTTGAAAAAGCATCTAAAACATAAGTGGTTTTAATCAAAATCGTTGGAGCGAATTTTGAGAAAATCGAAAAAGAAAACTGAAAAAGTTCTTCAGTAAAGTACTAGTACTTTTTGGCCGATTTTGTTTATAAGCTTTTTTTCACGCTCCAGTGGGATGTCGAACTTAAATATAAAATTTCAGCCTCGTAGCTCAATTTCTTCATGCTTAATATTGAACACACACACACAGATAGACCATGTCTCGAAAATCACTTTTTTGGATTCAGTGGATCTCAAAACGTGTATATCCATCAAAATCGACATCGAATTTTTGACATGAATCCAATACTTTCTCTTTATATACCAATGGTATATTATACCATATATTAACATATATAGGTAACAGAAAGTAAAAATAGAAAATTCTGATATTTACCATTGGTGAAAAACATGTTATTTACAAAAATAATGCGACATAGCTAATCGCATTACTTTAATTTTAGAAGCTAAACGTTTGTACACAATGGGCTTAAGCCAATTTGATTTATTTTTCACAGATCACGGTTTAATTTTGAATACGCTGATCTTTCGATATTTTCTCTTTCTCCTTTAATTTTTTGATAATTTCTTTCGACTTCTTTACTCCTTAATTTATCTCCTTAATTACTATCTAAATAATTTCCTCTTTGGCTAGGATTAATTTCGATGTTGTATTTTCCTACTCGTTTCTTTTTCGATATTTTATTAATATTTCTACACCTTTATTTTTTGGAAATTTTTCTCAGTTTTTGTTTCTCGATACTTGTTTATTTTTCGATATTTTTTTTTTTGCTATATTATACTAGATTATTAATAAATTAATAAAATATTAATTATTATTTTATTATTATACTAGCTGCGGTAGGGTTGCCTCCGGCAACCCTACCACGCTAGACCCTGGCGGGCGGCGTCTCGGGAAATGACTAAGAGTTGTCCAGATAAATGAATTTTAATTAACTGCGGCGGACCCTCTCTTTTTCTTATTTATGAGAACCCGTGGAGCCCGCCTTTGCTTCTAGACAGGGGCTTCGGGGGACTTTAAAAATTAATAACTCAAAAAGTTATGGGAATTTCGGGATGAAAATAATTTTCCTGTAATCCCGAGAAGAACATAAAAAATTTCATTTCAAAATTCCAACGGGAAGTTGTCTAAATAGAGCGTGACAGAGGGACAGACAGACAGACGAACATTGGTGAATTATATATATAGATTATACGACATTAATTATCGAAAACCCAATACATGTATTTTGTTATTTTTCATCCTTAAAGAGGAGTCCTTCATCCCCATATAATCAGTAAAAATTGTATAATTCTATTACTTGTCTCCTGGTTACAGGCATAAATTTAAAAAAAAATTTCGAAAAACTACTCAAGATACTCAACGAAATATTTGTTATTTGTTGTAATAATCGTATCTCACTTGTTCATTTCACACAAAGTAGGGAAAAAAATTAGGTCACTCGTAATATTGACTTCCAAACTCAAAATACACATTTATTTATTGGGGACACAGATATATTTTAAAAAATAAATTTAATAAAAGTCTACGATCCTTACGATTAAAATAAATTTATTTATACGGTATATAAATATAAAATGAAGATTAGTATATGTAGTAAATTATATAGTATAGTGTGACTGGGACATTAATGAAACAATTTTCTCCAAGGCCTATTTTTATATTCATAAAGACTTGGTGAAATTCTTTTAAAGAAAAATAAAATTCTATACTAATACTCTATAGAATATATTACAAGGAATTGCAAGGAGAAGATAAAAAAAACGTAAAGTGGATTTTCGCTTTGCCTTGGTATATTATTTATTTAATTTGCACGCTATTTAATTTCAAACAGTAGTCTAAATAAATATAAATTTCCTTTGAAGACCCAATAAGCCGGTTTTTCATAATACTTGTGTAGATTCAAAGGGATAAAATCATGCAAAATTAATTATCCGGAAATTTAATAAATTTCCGCGAATATATATCTATATACACATCTATTCATTCATCGTTCAAAGCTAATTCTGTATGCTTATAAGTCTCGTCAGAATGTTATGACAACAACCTAATCACATATGAATAATCTATTTAATTGTTGGATAGTTTACACTGCTAGACAAAGAGACCTCCTAACCTATTGAGAAACTTTATTTGACAAACAGGAGGGCGTTATTTGCTAAATCAGGCCCTTCGGGTGCGTTTAGCGGATTGACTGATCATCAATTATTATCCAATTCACTTCCTGTTATATTCTAATCAAGAAAGGATTAATTTTAATTGAAAGATGTTTTTTTTAATTAAATAAAACTGATAATTATAATTTAATAATGTTGCAATATTATTAAAATTCACTCAACTCTTTTTAAGTATTGATAGTTAATTCTTCTAACACCATGTAGTGATGTGACTTAGCACGTTAAGTAACTTTCTCCCTAATTCTTCTTTGGGAAGTAAGTAGTAAATTAGGTCAGTTCCTAATGTATAACACAATCAATTCCAAACAGATAGATGTCACTTAAAAAACCATGTACTTGTTTTCAAATTAAGATGATAATCTCATAATGGAAATGGATGCATAATGACCAAAAGATCTATAATGATTAGTCATAGTATAATATAATCTAGCAGGTATAGTCACAAAAAAACTATCAAATAAACTACAGTCAGATCTATGCTATTGAATGTTGATACTTGTGTCTTCAAATTGAAATACATTGGAATCTCGATAATTCGTATCGCCCGCTAATTCGTACTAACTTGCTGATCCCCTGAGAAAATCCTGATAACTGGTATAAAAACAAAACATTTCAGTCCCCTCGGTAATTCGTATTATTTTTATGCTTGAAGTCACTTAAAATTCGTATTGCTAGCTTTTTTTTCATTTATTGGTTTTCGGCCCGCAGCCATACCACTGTTACATTCTGTATACATCCACAAAATATACAAATACAAAATACAATAAATACAAAATAACGCAATGCAAAATACAATAACTACATAATAACACAATACCAAATACAATAAATACTAAATATACTATACAAAATACACACAATATAAAATATACAATACAAATTACATATTATCAACAAAATAGCCTGAAAGGAAAATGCTCAAAAGAAACATACTCTCAAAAATGAAAAATTCAAACAACATGATAAAATCCAGAATTATATGGCTATTTTTGCGTTGTGGAGGAATGTTGAGATGGCTTCTTTTGTTTCATCTATTGGGTTCTTCAGAATTTGTGTCCACTTGGTGGGATCTCGGATTGCTAGCTTAAAAAGCTCGTTAATTCGTACTTTTTTTTAAGAGAGATGGAAGGAGAGCGAGTGAGAGAGACAAGTTTTTCTCGTTGATTCGTAATCTTTTCACTGAAAGGAAATGAGATAATTGAGAGCGAAATATTTTGCCCCAATATTGGGCTTCTCTTACATTTTTTCTTTCCTTTCTACAATTCAGTCTTTGCATTAATATTTTAACAAATATTAACTGGGTCGGCGACCTAGAATAAAGGTTAGGATAAATTATATTTATTCATCTTCAGTTTCTGTATTTCTTTTCTATCAGAAACTTTGACTGACCAAACTAGATTATCCTAAAAATTTATTTATTTTAATGTGAAGTCAGCTCACGTGGGCTAAAACTCCGATCGATTTAAGAGTTTGAATTAATTTTTTCTCTCTCCTAATTCAAAATAATTTATTTAGCCTATATGTCGGAATCTATCTATGATGGCTCCTACATTATTTATATTTTATAATTATTTTAGTATATAAATCATTTAATCCGAATATATAACGTTATTTCCTCTCAGTTTATTTAATTTATTAAAACATTTTCCAAGCAATCGTATCGCTTCCCCTTATGTTATATTATTAATGATTAATAATCCATTTTTTAGATATTCTCTCTATTTGAATAGTTGAATATTCATGGGGTAAATAGGATAGTGAAGATTATATCTAATAAGATTATAAAAAATTATTAGGCCTATACAATACAATATTGAATATCGTTCTGCTTTTATTATCATAGAAAAACTTTTATACATTTACTAGCATAATTAACTAGGTAGAGCCTTGTGTGAAAAAGATGGAATTTTTCAATCAATGCTCAAATAGACTCTTCATTAGCCAGTCAATATATCGTTTAATATAGCAAGTTTGCGAGATATGTTTGTGCTTAAGATTGGGCAAAATTGCACCCCCTGGAGTCGAACCAGGACCTCCACGCTTTCGCGGCGGGCGGACTAACCTTATCCTAGGGCGCCGGCCAGGCCGGCACAAGACACAACTTTTTCTTACCAAAGGTAAAAAGAAAGTTGTGTTGCTGTGCGACCAGTCACACCAGATTATTGTTTGTATAATTTTAATATTAGAATACACATTATTCCAGTGAAATTATCACCGAACATTAAGTAGGACTATCTTGTTCCTCGGGACAGTCATCCAGCGATCAACGCCTCTCAGTCTTGCTTAACTTGAACCATTTTTGACATGGGCGTAGCCAGGGGGAGGCAGGGGGCCTTTGCCCCCTGGCTTGTCCTAAAAATTAAAAAAAAAAACAAATATATATTTTTCCCATTGAGAATTTTTTTTAACGCTCCAATCCACTACATTAATTTAATTTTTTTTTTTTATTTAAATAAATAATTTATAATCTATGTATATATTAATTGCAAACCCCCCTCTCGCTCTAACGAGGGGTTGCCCCCCCCAACAAGATATCTGGCTACGCCCATGATTTTTGTGATTATTTTTCATCTCCCTGATGCTTTTCGTTTTAGTTGAAGAGTAGAAATAACTATATATTTAATTTATTAAAGGGTTGAATATGATCGGTTAGTGAGTAGAAATATTTAAGAGAGAATTCGTAATATTTTAAATCGTCTTTTGATATTTTTCCATCTATAAATAATGTAAGATTACAGTAAAAAGTATTTTTTTTATATTTTATTCAAATGGGAATTGTAATATTTATTTATTTTTCCTTTTCAAGAGAGAATGACTCAGTCGAGTCGAGACAGGCCAGCGCGGATCTCTCTCTCTCTCTCGTCTTTCTTTCTATCGTGTCGTGCGTGGTTTTATTTTAAAGTGAATAATAATACAAGTCACCCCGATCATATCAACAGCCTTCTCACCCCTTGGAGCATCTTACTATTAAAGGTAGGCCTCATTAATTTAAAAAAATTATAAAAAATCCGATTTTAAACTTATCTTCGAGTTTTTCGAGTAATAAATTAATTATTAAGTATTTTATATATGTCATCAGGGGCAGGGGGATGGTAATATAGGAGTATCTATAAAAAAATATTAGCCTAATACTTTTTATTTTCTTTATTTAGGGATTAGATTTTTTTTTCAGTTTATATCCTTGTTAACATTTTTACTTTCTCTTACCTCTATAAATGTTAATATATCGAGAGAGAAAGTATTGGATTCATGTCAAAAATTCGATCTCGAGATTTTGATGGATATACACGTTTTGAAGTCCCCTGAATACAAAAAAGTGGTTTTCGCGACATGAATGATCTGTTTGTTTGTGTGTCTGTGAACAAAATACCTCAAGAACGAAAAGAGCTAGGAGGTTGGAATTTTATATTTAAGTTAGCCACCCCCCTGGGAGGTAACACGAAGCTTTTGAACAAAATCGACCAAAGAGTACTAGTACTTTACTGAGGCACTTTTTCAGTTTTTTTTTTCGATTTTCTCAAAATTTATTCTAACCATTTTAAATAAAATGCAAAAATCAATTATTTTTTAGATACTTTTTAAAATGTCATATTCTCGATTTGCCCTGAAAATTGTTTGAAGACCACTTTACTCTTGTACTTCATAGAAGAGGAGAAATGTTTGCCATTGTAACAAAATATAAATATTTCCCCATGTTTATAAATTTTACCTTATGAATTTTAATATATCGGTGGAAACTAAATTTATCTCGACACAAAAAATCTGGTGTGATAAGCACAGAACACCACTTTCGATTACCGAAAATGAGAGAAAGTTGTTGCTGTGCGACCAGTCACACTAGATTTTTTTTATTTATGTAAGGATGGTTTAAGAGTTGAAAATAACAATCTTATTAACTAAAATTTAAAATAAATATTTTTTAAGATACCAAATTTGCGAGATGAGTTTGTGTTTGATTGGGCAAAAATTTCGTCCCCGGTCCTGGTTCGACTCCAGGGGGGCGCAATTTTTGCCCAATCAAACACAAACTCGTCTTGCAAATTTGCTATCTTATTGTTAGACGATATATTGACTGACTTATTTACAGTCTATTTGAGCGTTGCAACGATCATCAACGCGTTGATCGAAAAAAAATCCATTTTTTTTTCAGACAAAGCTCTACCTTTTAATATCTTTTAATACTTTGAATTTCCAAGTGCATGCTTTTGATTTCTTTGTGGCATAGGAACACTTGACCACCCCTCTACCCTCCCCCCAAATATCGGATTATTATTATAGAAAATGAATGATGTGGTTAGATATAAATAAGACTTGCCAATATTATTTGTCAGATTCACTGGATTTTCTAGAATTATCAATATTATTACTGTCTACAGTATATTTAGATTTATTTACAATAATTTTTTTTTTTTTTTTATGAAAATAAAAATTGAATCACCTTTGTTCGTTTATATAAAAGTATATCAGTAAAATATTTTTTAATGCCTATTCAGTATTAATGGAATCTTTTTTTATTGTGTACGTGTGTGTATTTGACTTTTTTTTTAAATATGATTAATAAAAGAATATTAATTGATATTTTACAAAAATTTCATTGCTTAGGACGTCAAGCGAATCTCTGATCAGTAGAACAAGAGATAATATATTTTTCACATATTATAGGCTAATAATTATTATTACTTTTCGAAATGAAACCTGAAATTAATCCTTCATTTTAATACTTTCTTAGATTAGTCCTTTATCAACATTTAATTTTTTTACCTAAATTTTTTACATAAAATATCAACTTAAATATTTTTTTAATTTTATATAAATCGAAATTTTCTTTCCAAATTCTTTTAATCGATAAAGACCTGTCTCTGGCTTTAGGCTTAATGATGGTGAAGTCATGAAAAAAAAAAAAAAAGACGAATGCAGCCAAATATTTCTTTATTTTAATTCTCGTCCTCACGGCTGACGTTTCGGCCCGAGGTCTAGGCCATCCTAGATGGGTGAGGGCGAGAATTAAAATAAAAGAATATTTGGCTGCATTCGTTTTGTTTTTTTCTTGACTCCATCACCAAATTCTTTTGTTATCGTTTTATAAGAGAGGGAGAGAGATTCTAAAAGATTTATTTTTTTTATTTTGCAGATTTGTGTTCCTCGAGTGCAATTGGGATTTGGAGCTGAATTCAAGTATTGCAAGGAGTTTCGAGTCCTCTTTCACTGCTCCGGGGGTAAGTACAGTTTCATCCCAAGCAGCATTTTCCGTAAGAATTACTAGCATAAAGTTTTTTTTACTTTTGGAGAGGAAAAATGTAGTTAATTAAACTTATTTATGGAACTTTTTAGTAATAATTCCCTTTAAAGTAAATAGCACAGGAAAAATAACGTTATTTTTACTACCAAATTAAACTTCAAAGTTGTCTACCTAATGGTAATATTCATAGGTAAATATTTGGTGAAATTTACTCAAAGAATTTACTTATAAGTTTTTTTACTCAAAAGTAAAAATGTTAGTAGCGCTACCGTGGCAAATATTACTTTAAAATAAAAATTACTTTGAAGTAATAAAATCAAGTAGCAGCCACCACTTTGTTACGGTAAAAGTGATAAAATTTCGACGTAATTTCTGAAGTTATTTTCCCATAAAAAAAACCCTTTAATATAACCTATAAGTAAGTCTAACCTAAAATAACTTATAAAAATAACTAAAAGGTAATATTTGTCACTGTAGAGTAAAAATGTCTCTTCAGTATTATTTTTAAGGAATTCTTACTATAAAAATAGTCAAAATGACTTAAAAGTGAAAAATAATACTTTAAAGTAATATTAAAATAAAGATGTCGTATTGTATAATGGTTAAATAATAATAACCTGCCAATTCATGAAATAAACAATAATTTATGATAAATAAAGACCATTACTTACAAACTTATGTAAATTTGTACCTACCAAAATAATTAAACATGATTATTAGCCGTTTTTTTGAAAATGTTGGTTTTATTTATTTTGACATTTATAAAAAAATATTAGTGAAACTACATATTTGTTAGGGGGCACAATTTTATTCGAAGTATAATCATTATATTTATCAAAAAAATTTCGAGCGTTTGTATTTTCTTCCAATCCATGTTCTCTTTCGCCTGTGAATAAAATTTAACATTTTTCGGCCATCTTCTTTTACCATTAAAATAGACATATTTCTTGATAAACTTGCATGATGCCATTTCTTTAAAATAATTTCCGAATATAAACGAATGGAAAGCCGAGGTTCAACTATCGATTAATTGGGAAAAATTACCAAACCTTCACGTAACCATTATGTACCTATTGCGAATCTGTAACGTGATTATTACCGTTCCAGCTAAAGTTTTTGTGTGGTAAAAAAGACCACAATCCTATTCCCCACTTTGGGAATTATCCGGTATTCATACCGAAATAAATACGTTGCTCTCTCTGGTAAAAATTACTTTGAAGTTAACTTCAAGGTAACAGTGTAGTCATTTAAACTTTAAATGCTGCTTGGGATAGTCTAGTAACTCATAGACCCCCCTCCACACAAATGCATATAAATATTATAAAAATATGGTGTGACTGGTCGCACAGCACTCAACTTTCTCTTACCTTCGGTAATCGAGAGTTGTGTTCTGAGCTTGTCACACCAAATTTTTTCTGTCAACATACAGTATATTTAGATTCCACCGATATAGATGTTTTTTTTTTTTTAACCGACACTTTTTTTCATTCACACAGTCTTTTCGGCAGCTTAGCCATTTGGATACCAAATGACTTAAATAAATTAAAATTAAATATACAAATTAAACACTAGGTTATTTGTTTCAAAGGTTTTATTAATTAAAAAAATTAACACTTGATACGTATTTCGATTAATTCCTTCTCATCATCAGAAGTGATTACATTCTAATACATGAAAGTAGATACAGCATATAATATATAACACATATACAGCATATAATATAAAACACATATATTATATGCTGTATCTACTTTCATGTTTTAGAATGTAATCACTTCTGATGATGGCAAGGAATTGTCGAAATACGTATCAAGTGTTAATTTTTTAATTAATAAAACCTTTGAAACAAATAACCTAGTGTTTAATTTGTATATTTAATTTTAATTTACAAAATGTTTCAACGAGAACCAACGGTCGAAAGTTTAAATCTTAAAAAAAAAAAAAAAAACTTAAATAAAATCATCGGACTCGTAGAGATGTGTTAAAATTCAAGAAGTAATATTTATATGAGAAAATATGTATATTTTGTTAACGTGGCAACCATTTCTCATATTTTTCCTTTGAAGTACAAGAGTAAAGTGCTCTTCCTAAGATTCCAAGGGCAAATGAGAGTATACATTTTAAAGAGCATCTAAAAAATAAATGATTTATGAATTTTAAACAAAATCGTTGGAGCAAATTTTGAGAAAATCGAAAAAAACTGAAAAAGTGCATCAGTAAAGTACTAGTATTCTTTGGCCTATATTGTTCAAAAGCTTCGTTTTACGCCCCCCGTACCTAACTTAAATATAAGATTTCAAACTCCTAACTCTTTTCCTTCTTGAGATATTTTCTTCACAGACAGACCATGTCGCGAAAACCACTTTTTATTTGAATTCAGGGGACCTTAAAAACTTGTACATCCAATAAAATCTCGACATCGAATTTTTGACATGAATCCCAATACTTTCTCCCTATATATTAATATATTGACATATTATCTGTAACAGCCAAAATTATCCATTTACTAGAATTGTGTCTGAGAGCTTTCTTTCTAAGCTTAGACGCATTAGAGCAAGCCTTATTTAGTTGCGTCCAACACATAAATGACATAATAAAACCTTACACATAATAAATTTTCATTATTTTTGTGCTTGTCACACCAGATTTTTTCCATCGAGATATATTTAGTTTCCGCCAATTATTTAGAATTCAAGATACTTCGTATAAAATATATAAACTTTGGAAAATATTTATATTTTGTTACCATGGCAACCATTTCTCCTCTTTCCTATGAATGAGAATATACATTTTAAAGAGCATCTCAAAAATAATTGATTTATAAATTTTAAACAAAATCGTTGGTGCGAGGGAATCGAAAAAAAAAATCTGGTGTGACTGGCGCATAGAACACAACTTTCGATTACCGAAGGTAAGAGAAAGTTGTGTGCTTGTCACACCAGATTTTTTGTGTCGACATGTATTTAGTTTCCGACAGTACGGTACATTCGATTTTCAAGTTGTAAAATTTATAAGTATGGCAAAATATTTTTATTTTGTTACCATGACAACCATTTCTCCTATCTTTTCTATGGAGTACAAGAGTAAAGTGGTCTTCAGAAGATTTCAATCACAAAATGAGAATATACATTTTAAAGAGAATCTAAACAATAATTGATTTTTGAATGAAAAAAAAATCGTTGGAGCAAATTTAGAGAAAATCGAAAAAAACTGAAAAAGTGCATCAGTAAAGTACTAGTACTCTTTGGTCGATTTTGTTCAAAAGCTTCGTGTCACGTCCCATGGGGGTGCCTAACTTAAATATAAAATTTCAACCTCCTAGCTCTTTCCGTTCTTGAGATATTTTGTTCACAGACCCACAGACAGACAGACACACAGACACATAGACAGACCATGTCGCGAGAACCACTTTTTTGGATTCAGGGGACCTCAAAACGTGTATATCCGTCAAAATCTCGACATCGAATTTTTGACATGAATCCCATACTTTCTCTCTCTATATATATTAACATATATATAGAGGTAAGAGAAAGTAAAAACTGAAAAAGTACATAAGTAAAGCACTAGTACGTTTTCGCCGATTTTGTTCAAAAGCTTCGTGTCACTTCGCAGAGGGATACCTAACTTAAATATAAAATTTCACCCTATTATAATAGCTTCGTTCTTGAGATATCTTGTTCACACAAAGACATACCATGTTGCGAAAACCATTTTTTTGGATTCAGGGGACTTCAAAACGTGTACATCCATCAAAATCTCGACGTTGAATTTTTGACATGAATCCAATACTTTCTCTCTTTCTATATATATTACATATATACATAGGTAAGAGAAAGTAATTAATAAATAGAGAATTATATTTTGTTACCATAGCAACCATTTTGAAAGTAAAAATTGGCTATCTGTTTCTAAAGTATTTTTTTAAAGAGATATTTTTTACTTATTTTAGATATAAATCGATTTTTCATTTAAATTCTCATTCAAAAATATTTTCTATTAATTTATATATTCTTTATTATTTGTATAGATTTTTAATTAAAAGAAGCTGGATGTTTGCCAATTTCTATTTATATGGGCTCTATGGACCTAAGGTCCTAGGCCAAGCAGTTGTCCACCAATGAGAAAAGGCTCCCCCTCTTCAGGGATCAGCTGGAAAACGAGTCTATATACATTCCCTATATGAAAAGTACCCTTTATATTCAAATAGCAAGGTCAAAGAGAGTTCAGTCGAGTGGGGGCAGTGATAAGGAAAGCACCTTCTGTGTTAATCGTGTTCATCCTCATTTGGAACATGGCGTCGCGCGAGGCGGACGCGTCTCACCTGGGCTCCGTAAAAAATTCGCGTTTCTTCTAAACTTTTGGACCATTTAAGGTAAATTTCATCTCTCCACGTACATTAATACTTGGTTTATTATTTTAAATATTAGAAATATAAATGGCTTCACAAAAAATTTTTATTTATATACTGTATTATATATAAACGTAGTTGTGATTTTATGAAAATATATTCATAGGAGCCAGAGTGGGAATATCACAAAATATTTTTATATCGAGGTGGTCCGGAGTTTGTTTCTAGGCGATAAGTGCATTTATTTTTTTAATTTAATAAATAAAATGTTTAAAGTCAAATAATAAAGTAGACTAATTGGCTCTCTCTCTCTCTCTCTCTCTCTGCTTGACTCTCTTGCAAGGGTCAGTATGCAAGTCAGGACATGTCTGTTGGATGGGTTAACTAATACAATAGCAACGTAGCATATGGATTACAAGCCTGAGTGTAGGCTATTCTACTAAAGCATAGGAATATTCTTGCAGTTTTTATCTAAATCTTTTTTCATACAATTGAATGACTTGTTTCTCGTATTTTTTTATTTAAACCTAACTAGCTGGGTCGCCCGTCTTCGGTGGGCACCTAGTCAGGCAAATTTCGACCTCCTGGATTAGTTCGACATTTATTTCTATTACTTTCTCTTACCGTATATATGAAATATATTTTTTATTAGAGAGATGATAGATAATCAATTCATTTATATGCAGTGGTGGATGATATCCAATCCAAGGGATTGCAACTCAATCCTAGATTAAATTATTTTTATAAGATCTAAATTAAATTCATAATATATCAACTTATACTATAAACTATACTAGCTGCTTTGCAGGGTTTCGGTGGGCTTCTCCCTCTGATATTTAGTTTTTTTCAAATAGGAACCTTACATACAATACCTAACAAGGGCCTGCGTGTGCCGGCCTCTTTCTTCTAGATGAAATTATTTTTTATAAGATCTAAATAAAAATCAAAATATACCAAATTAGCGAAAACAGACTAGTTGCGTTGCCCGCTTTCGATGGGCTTCTCTCATTGATATTTAGTTTTTTCAAATATGAACCTGACATACAATACCTAACAAGGGCCCGCGTGTGGCGGCCTCTTTCTTAATCAGTGCCTCAACATTATGTTGGAGCGAAAAAGTACGAGTTTTCACTATTCTTTTGAAAAGCGCGTATGCGGGAAAAATTTTTACATGTTATAACTAACAGAACCTGAATTTTTTATGATATCTTGTGCTGCCACGAAGAGCGCAAAGTTTTAAAATACAATTATTTATAAAAATTGCATTCACGGAATGCTCAGCTATTTTGCCATATTGGATGGGAGAAAGTAGCGATTTGCAAAACATCTGTAGATTGTACTGAAAATAATTCCATATCACTGGAGTCGAAATATTTACAAATAAACGGATAATAGGCAAAAGTATTTATTTTTTGGCCGACGGTCCTTATAATTAATATTTGATTTTCCTTAGGGAGCGTACAAGTATTACGTAACGCGATTTGGGGGGAGGGGGGCCTCGTAAAACGTTACCATGCGTTACAAGGGGGGAGGGGGGGTTGAACAACGCATTACGTTACTGCTATTTTAGCGAGTTTCCGATACTTTGCGCAAAATAATTGCGCGACTTTTTTGGCGCTTTTTTCCTCTCATACTTTTTTTTTAAGCGACTTTTATAACCGACTTTTTTCAAAATTTTTACTTTCTCTTACCTATGTATATATGTAATATATATATAGAGAGAAAGTATTGGATTCATGTCAAAAATTCGATGTCGAGATTTTGATGGATCTTCACGTTTTGAGGTCCCCTGAATCCAAAAAAGTGGTTTTCGCGACATGGTCTGTCTGTGTGTGTGTGGGTGGGTGGGTGTGTGTGTGGGTGTGTGTGTGGGTGTGTGTGTGTGTGGGTGTGTGTTCAATTTTAAGCATGAAGGAATTGAGCTATGAGGTTGAAATTTTATATTTAAGTTAAACACCCCCCGGGACCGGAAAAATAAGCTTTTAATCAATATCGGCCAAAGAGTACTAGTACTTTACTGATGTACTTTTTCAGTTTTTTTCGATTTTCTCAAAATTTGCTCCAACAATTTTTTTTTTAAATTCAAAAATCAATTATTTTTTAGATGCTCTTTAAAATGTATATTCTCATTTTGCGATTGAAATCTTCTGAAGACCACTTTACTCTTGTATTTCATAGGGAAGGATAGGAGAAATGGTTGCCATGGTAACAAAATATAAATATTTCCCCATACTTAAAAATTTTACATCTGAATTCATATGTTCCGTACTGTCGGGAACTAAATATATGTCGACACAAAAAATCTGGTGTGACAAGCACAGAACACAACTTTCGATTACCGAAGGTAAGAGAAAGTTGTGTGCTGTGCGCCAGTCACACCGGATTTTTAATATAATATTCTTTTTTAATTTTTTAATTTTGCATTTTTGGCTACTGAAGTCATTTAGTGTTTTTTTTTTTTTTTTTTTTTTTTTTAATTTATTTATGGTCTTTTTCGTCATCTGGGACCATTTAGACTCTGGAGATAAGCTCTCAATTTCTTTTACTTTCTCATATTATAATTTGTTAAAATTGACATCGATTTTTTTTCCGAAAATAAGATACTTTTTTTCCGCTCTTTATTTATAACATAAAAGTGATCTTGTAGCTCAGAGATTTTGCCCTCAGTTATTTTTACTTTCTCTTACCTATGTATATATGTAATATATATATAGAGAGAAAGTATTGGATTCATGTCAAAAATTCGATGTCGAGATTTTGATGGATATACACGTTTTGAGGTCCCCTAAATCCAAAAAAGTGGTTTTCGCGACATGGTCTGTCTGTGGGTGTGTGGGTGTGTGTGTGGGTGTGTGTGTGTGTGGGTGTGTGTGTGTGTGTTCAATTTTAAGCATGAAGGAATTGTGCTACGAGGTTGAAATTTTATATTTAAGTTAAATACCTCCCGGGACCGGAAAATAAGCTTTTAATCAAAATCGGCCAAAGAGTACTAGTACTTTACTGATGTACTTTTTCAGTTTTTTTCGATTTTCTCAAAATTTGCTCCAACGATTTTTTTAAAATTCAAAAATCAATTATTTTTTAGATGCTCTTTAAAATGTATATTCTCATTTTGCGATTGAAATCTTCTGAAGACCACTTTACTCTTGTGTTTCATAGGAAAGATAGGAAAAATGGTTGCCATGGTAACAAAATATAAATATTTTCCCATACTTATAAATTTTACATCTTGAATTCATATGTTCCGTACTGTCGGGAACTAAATATATGTCGACACAAAAAATCTGGTGTGACAAGCACAGAACACAACTTTCGATTACCGAAGGTAAGAGAAAGTTGTGTGCTGTGCGCCAGTCACACCAGATTTTTATAATTTTTTTGTATGAATTTTTAAAATTTTGGTTATGAAAAACCTAGTTTTGAGAAAAATGGTTTTAAAGTTTGTAGTTTATTTTTTAGTGTTTTACTTTCTCTTACCTATGTATATATGTAATATATATATAGAGAGAAAGTATTGGATTCATGTCAAAAATTCGATGTCGAGATTTTGATCGATCTTCACGTTTTGAGGTCCCCTGAATCCAAAAAAGTGGTTTTCGCGACATGGTCTGTCTGTCTGTCTGTCTGTGTGTGTGTGTGTCCGTGAACAAAATATCTCAAGAACGAAAAGAGCTAGGAAGTTGAAATTTTATATTTAAGTTAGGCACCCCCATGGGACCTGACACGAAGCTTTTGAACAAAATCGACCAAAGAGTACTAGGTCTTTACTGATGCACTTTTTCAGTTTTTTTCGATTTTCTCAAAATTTGCTCCAACGATTTTTTTTTAAATTCATATATCAACTATTTTTTAGTTGCTCTTTAAAATGTATATTCTCATTTTGTGATTGAAATCTTCTGAAGACCACTTTACTCTTGTACTCCATAGAAAAGATAGGAGAAATGGTTGCCATGGTAACAAAATATAAATATTTTGCCATACTTATAAATTTTACATCTTGAAAATCGAATGTACCGTACTGTCGGAAACTAAATACAAGTCGACACAAAAAATCAGGTGTGACAAGCACAGAACACAACTTTCGATTACCGAAGGTAAGAGAAAGTTGTGTGCTGTGCGCCAGTCACACCAGATTTTTTAATGCTGTAATCGTTTGAAATAGTCACTCTTTGAATGAATCATTTATTTGAGAAAGCCCATAAGTCACATTTTTGGCGAAAATGAGTTTTTGTAAAAAACCGATTGCTATGTTGAAACTTATTGTTTGATTAAAAAAAAAAACAATTCCTGGCTATATTAAGCAGTCTGGAGGAAAAAGTATATTCGATGTCGAGATTTTAATGGATATACAGGTACACGTTTTAAGGTCTAGGAGATTGAAATTTTATATTTAAGTTAGGTACCCCTCTAGCACTGGACACGAAGCTTTTGAACAAAATCGACCAACGAGTACTAGTAATTTACTGATGTACTTTTTCAGTTTTTTTCCATTTCCTCAAAATTCGCTTCAAAGATTTTGATTAAAATTCAAAAATTAATTACTCTTTAGAGGCTCTTTAAAATGTATATTCTAATTTTGCCATTGAAATCTTTTGAATCACACTAAAGTGTGATCTTGTGATCTTGTGATCTTGTACTTCATAGGAAAGATAGGAGAAATTGTTGCCATGGTAACAAAATATAGATATTTCCCATGTTTTTACTTTCTCGTATAGAGAAAATTATGTAATCGTAAAAAATTCGACTTCGAGATTTTGATGTTTCTCCACGTTTTAGATCTCCCTGAGTCCAAAAAAACCATTTTTGGCATTATGTCTGTGTGTGTGTGTGTGTGTGTGTAAACACGATTGCTTAAAAACCAAAGCAGCTAGTTCGATGAAATTTGGTATATGCTCTTTGCACTAACATTGTAGAATTCTATCAACTTTTGGAGTAAATACGTCACTTGGAAGTAGTACTTTACTTAAAAAGTTTTTTCAAAAATTTTGAAATTTTCAATTTTTTTGTTATATTATGATAAATTACTCTATTTTAAAAAGTTTTTATTCTTTGACATTTTTTCGAAAACTGAATAGTTTTTGTAATAATCAGAGAAGAAAAAGAAAATATTCGTTAATTTTGATAAAAAAATCAAAACAAAATCATACCCCATCAAAAATTTCTGGCTACGCCAATGATTATTATACATATTGGGGGTCCAGGGTTGGTATTCAAATGGCTTAAATAAAATCATCGGACTGCCTGGGGTCCGAACCCGTGACTTTTGGTATATGAAGTTAGCACGCTAATCCCAACACCAAGCCCCGAGGGCTAACTTGAATTTTAGTAGACCATTTTACAGGGAATTAAATACAGTATATGTCGATACAAAAAATCTGGTGTGGAACGCACAGAACACAACTTTCGAATACCGAAGGTAAGAGAAAGTTGTATGCTGTGCGGCCAGTCACACCAGATGTTTTATTTTGCTCATTTAGCTAACGAGTTTAAGAGATGTAAGTTCATTGAAAAACCCATACACACATCTACATACAGTTCCAAATGCCTTTACACATACGTATATTAAGATTTTTTCGAAACGTTAACAAATTATTTTTTTAAATCTCATATAAAATATTGCAATCAGGGGCGTATATAGAAATTTTTTTCGGGGGGGGGCCCGAACTCAAAAATTTTTCTGAGGAAAATTTTTTTTTTAAGAAACTATACTTTTTTCACACGAAATTTTTTGAGAAACATTTTTACTTTCTCTTACCTGTATATATATGTTAATATATATATATATAGAAAGTCTTATTGGTTTCATGTCAAAAATTCGATGTCGAGATTTTGATGGATCTTCACGTTTTGAGGTCCCCTGAATCCAAAAAAGTAGTTTTCGTGACATGGTCTGTCTGTCTGTGTGTGTGTCTGTCTGTCTGTGAACAAAATATCTCATGAACGAAAAGAGCTAGGAGGTTGAAATTTTATATTTAAGTTAGGCACCCCCATGGGACGTGACACGAAGCTTTTGAACAAAATCGACCAAAGAGTACTAGTACTTTACTGATGCATTTTTTCAGTTTTTTTCGATTTTCCCAAAATTCGCTCCAACGATTTGTTTTGAAATTCATAAATCAATTATTTTTTAGATTGTCTTTAAAATGTATATTCTCAGTTTGTCATTGAAATCTTCTGAAGACCACTTTACTCTTGTACCCCATAGGAAAGATAGGAGAAATGGTTGCCATGGTAACAAAATATAAATATTTTGCCATACTTATAAATTTTACATCTTGAATTCAATTGTACCCTACTGTCGGAAACTAA